>JAYRBW010071029.1:0-26616 GCA_036023295.1 Invenusta paracnida | reverse complement strand
ACGTCCATTTCGGAAGGTTTGACACAATTATCTACAATTATAGGGGGGGGGGGGTCAATGTTGGTACCTCGTTCTTTGTAGCTGGAGGGTGCTAGCGCCCGTACTAAAAGCAAAAACTAAGAAATTTGATAGTGGAAAAAATAATAATATATTTCCAATTATATCAGCAGCTACTAAGATTGATGACTAGGGTGATGATGAGAACTTAGCAATTCTTATGGATTGCTAAAATTGTTGTGATTTCCTTAAAACGATATATTTGAAAACTTGCAATTATGATCTTATTTTTTAGTTTTGTCCTTTTAAATTGTCAATGCTGTATTTTATATTTAAGCTGACGGAGAATCTTAATATGCATCTTAACTAAAAGTATTGCTATGTTGCAATGTATATATAGAGTGCTCATGTATTAAATGTTTCCTATGTTTTAGCTTGTAGTTTTTTAGTATTAAAATAAATCAAACTATTAACAAGGAACTATGATTATGCAAAATTGTATTGTTTGAACAGTTATTTTGTTTGGTTCTAGAGAAAATGAGAAATGTTCTGTTACATTAAAATATATTTCGATTCGCGTTGACTATTAAAATTCTGTCTCTTCCTTGATATGAACTATAACGTCAATGTCTTATATACATATTTTATATGGAACTAGTATAGGTATATATACAAACAGAAACAATAATTTATTAGATATTATATAACTTTATAACCTATACCAAAACAGTGAACCTTAACTTATTTAATTTAAGGAAATAACGTTTTTTTAGATTAAAATCCTTAGACAGTATATTACTTATACTTCTTATATTACAATTGTTTTTATTTAATAATATCAAAATGTCATCTTCAATTTATAGAAAACGGAAAAATTAGTCCATCTACATCAAATTGTGGATTAAAGAAAATAAGATTCTTTTTAAATGATTAAAAAATTCATAAAAATAAATTTAACCAAAATTTTTATTTTATTTTTTCACATTTACATAAAAATTGGGCATTTGAAATATAAACATAAACATAAACCATTATAAATTGGCATCAACGATTAAAAAAATCTGATTTCTGTTATCAATGGCTTGATAAGATCGTTGAGTTTTCTATAAACATGAATGTGTTATGGTTATGGTTATAAAAAGATTATAATAGGTTTACAGATATGTACAACGAACTTAAATAAGAGAGTTATAAATTGTTTATGAACATTTATAATAAATTTATCGCTATTTCTGACTATTTTGTCAAAGTTATGATAATGTATACAAGTTTTAACAACTCTGTTTCTTGTTTAAAATGTTAATCAATAGTTTCATTCGTTTTATTATCTCGTCATTGAGAGAGGTGTTTCATTTCAAAGGGTGCGCATTAAAAACATTTAACTCCGCTTTAGTGAGTTCATGGTCATATATAAAAATACAAGGTTCAATTGGTAATTATAATTATTCATCGCTGGTTATTTCTAAAATACCAAGAAGGTAGATTGTAAATAACGTATAGAAGGATTCAATTCACATTGATATTAATTTAGCGTATATATGTTGATTTGACTTCATTACATGCATAGTCTAATTATAGTTGTCAACGCATGTTTCTGTTATTAACAATTCTCTTTCTGCATCGATTGTGTTATTATGTTAATAGCTATAAAATAGAAATTAATTAAAATAGGTCTAAAATATATACATTATATACTATAATGTAATTATTTTTATTGTCCTTTCTTTTTTCGGTCAACCTTCAGTATTTCTCAAACATAAATTAAAATGTTTACCCAATAATCGAAAATGTCTGTTTAAACTAGCTTTTAAATAATTTAGAAAAGCTAAGTATTTTTCACTTAAGGATCGTGTTCTTCTTGCTTTAAAATCTAGTGTCTTTCACCAATTTACCTGTTCTGAGAATAGACAGTGGCGGTACACAGGTCAAACTAAGCACCATCTCTTCACTAGAATTTCTGAGCGTGGCTCATCGTCGAGAAATTCGGCTATTGCTTCGCACCGTATTTCGTGTAGTTGCTCCTATAATATTAATAACTTTTCTGTTTTAAATTTTTGTTTTCATAAAAGAATCGTTATATTATATGAGATATAACCAAGACATTCTAAATAACTTTCTTACACAATTCAATTAGGCCAGTCATATATATTTTCTCAACCTTTTCTAATCTTCATGTTCTCAGTTTTATGTTTGATCTGTACTCTCATTTTTATTATTGCTGTAAATTTGTATGTAAGTTATCTCATTGAAACCATTATAAGCATTATTTATTGTATTAAAATACTAATTATTAAATTTCTTACCAATGTTCTTAATAGATCGAAACTATTAGAAATATTTATTATTCAGTAATTTTATTATCCTGGCTTTTATTTGGAATTATTTGTATGCTATTAAAACTGGAAAATGTAAGTCCCCAGGGTTATTTCTATTAAGTATATGAATATTAGAACTAGCTATTGTTTTTTTTATTATTTAAGTTAATTTCCACTGGATTTAACAATAGATTCCTTTTTATATATATATAAATATCTGTACATTATACATAAACCAGGATCGTTTACTAATACAAGTATTAATTTATGCCCGATCAATTTAGAACTTTTATAATAATAAACTTTGATAAATATTTGCATTTTAAACATTTGTATATAAACATTGTATATAAAAATTTGTATATACAACTATTGATTATAAAATGATTAGTACAAGTTTGGAAGTTGTTGTTATAAACGATGATATATTTTACTATTGTGAATTTAATGAAGACGTTAATAATACAATAACTTAATAACCGCCTATAGGGGGATATATAGGGATATATCTCTTGATGGATTGTGCTTCTGTTGATGTGTTACTGAGAGTCTGACAGGACGATATTTACCGATTAATTAAAAGTATATAGATTACACCGCCAGAAACACGATTCTTCATTAAGAGAAAAGGCTCTTGTATCACATCATTGTTATTCGATAACATTCTACAAAGCAGAATTTTAATCAGATAGTGTGAGAATTGTATTACCTGTTGATTTCTTTAACAACTTTCTAGTGTATTTATGAACCCTCAATTACGAAGTAGGTATTTACATAGAAAACATATTAATACTCTGTAATACTTTTTTGTAAGACAAAATGTGATACTAGTCGAATAACTTAAGTGTTAAATAATAATTATAATTTCAAGAACTATCGAAGTATAAGAAGAATTGTCTGCAATGTATACATTATATATGCTCGTCTTTTTTAGGCATTATATTTAATATCATCCAGATATTTTCAATTGTTTTGTTTAAATTATCAACTCCATTTCTCTTTACTGATTGTTCTAATTGTTGATAAAGTGTTCTTAAAGGTAATACATAAAATCGTAAAGAAACATACCAATAATAAATTAAATTAAATTAAAAATATTCTTTATATATAAAGAAAGAATGTCTTGTTAAGAACTATTAGAGCTCCTCATAGTACATACGCATATTTAAAAATATATTAAATACATTTAGTAGTGTTACCGACAAAATATATAAAAAACACGAAATGATCAGAAAGTAAAACAAAATCAATTTGAAATTTCACAGCCTTCACGTTGAAAATGAAAGCAACAATATGAGCAATCGATTAAATTGGTAAATAAGTAGTAAATATGGTGGGATATTCCTGCATACCCAAATCCCAAAACACACGCTTTGAGAGCTGTTGAGGGTATAAAACGTTTTATCCTTATGAATTCTTCATGGTGAGCTATAGGCAGAGATAAAGAAAGAGAGGAGACTGAATTGGATGTGAATAAAACGACTGGCGATTATCCCGAAAGAAGCTCCAACTCAAAATTCGATGAGAATAAATAAACAAACATACAACAGAGCCATACAATAACCACAAAAGATCTCTAACTTGAATTATTTGTTAGCTGTTGGTAGTTGTCGATAACTGTCCTTAAGTATTATTGACACACACGCAAATACGCAAGCTACATTGCAGTAACTTATAAAATAAGGTGTCTCCCCTATACCAAAGAAATGTTGCTTTATCTGAACCGTAACAGTAAAGCTCTCAAAAGGGGACGTGGCGATTGACCTTCTCCAGACACACTGGATCAAGGGAAGCGATCATGCATGCATTGCTGGTCATCAGTGTTGCATTAAACGCGCTGTGGATATCTCATATCAACTCCAAAATGTTATGGAACAAAGTTGAGGATTTAAGTGCGTCGTTCTAAGTCGGAGAAAAATTGCTTTAAGAGTTACTTCTATATTTATGAAGATTGATATGGACTCAAGAAGAAAAAAAAATCGAAACTGGAATCCATCCAACAACTGATGTTAAGCACCTTATAACACTATAGTTTGATGTGCTTCTATTAAGTTTTTCCCTACGGTTTGTAGTTTAGCCCTAACTGTATATAAATGTATAGTAGTTCAATGTTAAACGCAACTTTTATTGCTGTCACTCACCAGATAAAGCAAACTACATAAGCGTTAATTAAAATTTACACTGTACTCCTTTCATAATATGTCACACATAAGATAAAACATCATGTATTTAATCATAAAACATCATTTTAAATTATTTTGTTAACTTTTTTTAATGCACAAATCAATGATTCTATAAATAAACACAAACTATTATAACATAATGCTTATTCAAAAATTTTACAAAGAATATTTCTCTTTAAATATGAAAAAATAGTTTCTAATTCTATTTAATCATATTTTATATCATAATATTCATTTTATTATGCTACTCCGGGGAAACTTTATTAATAAGAATTCTATATTCCCAAAATTATTATTATTAGATTTCCAGCTAAATTCTCCTGGGTATTTTATAATCAAGAAAATGGAGCATTTATTATATTTTCGTTATAACTCAAACCGCATTATATACAATGTATATACTTTATAGATCTTCCATATATTATACATATTTTTGCGTTGCATTATTTACCCAAATTTTAATGTGTCTGTCATGAAAGCATAATCATTACAATTAACCATAACATATAATACAGTGCCGGTGCTTTTACGACGCAATTAGTAAAAAGTTATCGCTTTCGAAATCGTCAGAAATAAAACATGTTTCAAAGTCAATATAATATATGCATTAATATTCCAGAATATACTATTCTATTATAATATAGTGTATGCAAATTAATAATTATGAAAAATATGACATTACATTTTGTGTTTAATGAAGAATTTACTCAGTATTTGTATATATATATCACAGATAACTATAATAAATAAAGATAAAATGGAGCTATATTTGTAAAGTTTTCTACCTACGCAACTGGACCTATTATTGTATGTTTATTTTATGTTTATACTTTATGATGTCACATTATTTATGGCCCTCACAGTAATACATACTGGGCATTTCATTTATTACACAATAAAAACCAGTTTCATGGCTATTAAGAATACTATACTGATACACTAAGCACAATTCAGATGCATCTCATGAATGATAGACAAATCAATACGGATAAATAAAATAAATAAAACTAGATTTTTGAAGGACAAAATATTTATTTATAAAAGAAAACTGTATTATATGTATGTTTATCAATGGGTTTGTCATGTACGAGTATAACTATATTAATCGGGTAAAATATGAATACAAATAAATAATTAACAATTTTCTCAAACATACATATGTAGTGTATAGTATATAAATAAAGTATATACTTAAATAATAAATAAATAAAGGTCTTTAGTATATGCAACTCATTTTCGACAATATGGTGTAATACAGATTAGTTCAAGTTACATACTCTTTATCGGTCTTAATATCATTTGGTTTTTTAGGGTTTGTTGTTTACGATAAATTAAAATCCAAAACTGTAAATCAGTATACAATAATTGCTAATGGGTTTTACACCTATACATCTATCCAACCATAGGATTTAAAAAGTTTAAATAAAATTCAACACCATTTTTATTAAAATAATACACATATCCACTGCAATACATAGCGTTCAGTCTGTACTGTTATGTCGTTGATATAACTCTATTGATGCAATCTTTTGTCGATTTTCTAAAAATTTAACGAAAAGAAAATGTATTCTTATATTTTATCATTTTACAAATAATTCTGTAAATGATTTGTTACATCATACGGGTGTTTCTTACTTTATTTGACATTATATAAAGCGTAACTTATGCTATAGAATTTTCCATTTTGTTCCAATTACAGGCATTTTGTTTTTTCTACTTTCATGCTTTGTCAATTGTAATATGGAATACTAAATTATTATGTATAAGTATAAATAGAAATATAAAAATAGAAATAATTGATTATATTTATTAAGAAATAATTATTTATTTTTCGCTTTCTTTTTTTACAGATAAACCAAATGGACTTCCATTGCGAATTAATTATTCTACTGCTGACCATTGTTCGGTAAGAGATTTATAAAAAATAATAATTGTATATTTTATATACTTAATGTGTTTAAGTCATAAAGGTATAATCACAGAATATTAATTTATTTGAAAATGTGTGCAATAAATAAATACAATATTCTAAATAAATGTTCTACAAAAGTACAAAAAAACGTTGACGGATTGTTATATCCCAAACATCATTAACGTCTATTTTTTGTTTTTATCAACGATAATATATTTATAAATTTATCATTAAAAAAATGTACAGCTAATTTTTGTTTTATTTTAGTATTAGTAATAGGTATATATGTATCAGTGTAAAGTCAAGGATTCAAGTCTTTTAACTTTGAAAATAATTGTATAGTGTGTCGTATTAAGATTGTCTACTTCATTGATATGTTTTAACATTCGCAATAAATAATTGACAATGGAAAATGTTAAAATATTTTGTTCGTTATTTTATGACTAATTTCATTTAGGGTTGTAACATTTTTGCTACCCCCTATTTATAAAGTTTATATCAAATTATTTACAAACTAAATTCATAAGTCAATTGGCACTTTATTACTCTAAGGATCATTAATGCATGTTTTATGTTAATAAAGATCCGCACTTATTGTATAAATACTAAAGTAGAAATAAATACTTTTACTTTTAAGAAATAACTCAGGTTATATAAAATTTTATTTCCTTGATTTTGTCTTCGTGAAATAATAATAATACCATTATTGTTAATATAATTCTGGTTTATAGTTTTATTTTGATATTCTTGGTCGAAATGGAAACTATTTGTGCATGCTGTAATACGCATTACCACATTTAAGGGCTCAGTGAACATACTATAAGTATATACATATGTATATTATACTGTTCCTGGTATATATAACTCAAATTCCTTAAACCGAACACACTAAAACTATGCTTACATACATACCAGTGCTACCAGCTGCTTCAATATTGCTGTATAATTAAGTAATATTCAGATCCTTCTGGTTCAGTTAGTGATGCTTGCTGCAAGATTATTACTCAGATCTTTTGGGAATTGTTTATAATATACTATTTCATTTCAAGAAACTAGCAGCGTGAAAATAAATATGCATTCTTAATCTTGCCACAAGCCGGGAGCAATTATTGCTTTAAGATTAATGTTTTCTTCTTCCACTCCTGTAGAAATAAAGGATTGCCTTCAGAAAGAACCTGCCTATCTTTGATCTGCTTTCTCTAAGTATTCCTTTGTAACTTTATCATCATATTACTAGACTTAACTCAAGTTTAATGAATCTTACTATCATATGCTCGAATAGAAATGTATATTATTTGTCTTTACCTTTATTATTATAGAACTGAAGGCTTACTATCAGAAGACATATTTCACAACAATGGAAGATTAAGTCCTAGAATAAGCTTCATATTATTTATATATTTTTGCCTTGCCCTCCTAAACTGTGACTCATAATAAATTTGTATTTTTTCTAATCGATAAAAAGATCAAAGAAATATTGATGTATTCCCTAGTCCGAGATCAACCCTTTCGTTAGAAAAAAGTAGCATACATTTTTATAATCTAGGAATAATTACGAGTAGAATGTACCTATTGCTGCATAAAATTACTTTTACATTTTATTAGAGTCAGTTCGATCAGCATTTTGCTAAATTGAAATCATTCGAGGTGACTGAAAATGCAAATTTATAGTTTTTTGGGTAACTACATTCTCTGTATGATTTTTTAATGAAATAGGGGGTTATTTCTCTTTGTTTCATAACATTTTGTATTTGTATTCGATGTTTTTTAAATTTATAACATTTACGTTAAACTATACGTGTATATTGAATAATTTAATCGATTATAGATCAGCAATCTAAGAAAATTCAATGGGAAATTAGGAAGCCATCAAATTATCGGTTGTTTCTGTATGTCTTGCTTTAATTGAGCTAAGCAAGCAACATTCTATTTTGTCTAGCACAATTAAAGAATAACATAGGAAAAATCGATACTGTGGTGGCTGTCCAATATTTGCTATATAAGCTTTGTAGATAGCGGATCTATTTGATCATATTTTTCAACATCTATGTGTTAAACATATAATTATTATACGTCCGCTATATAGGGCGATGGCGTTTCTTTAATTTCTTTACATTTCTTTAACATTACATTTTTTTAATTTAAGATTATTTACAAATCGCAGTATTTATATTTTAATATTGTATTATTACAAGCATAAATTATTTATGTATTATTAAATAAATCAAATGACACTTTTCATTGCAAATAACAATCGCTTAACATTTATTAGAAACTGAAAAATTAAAATATATCTACATACTTACTAATAGCAAAACAATTATTTTTAAATAAGATAATGTTTTTAGTAGGATGCTATGGCATACTTTTTTGTAATAAGTAATAAAAGATACCTGTAGAAAAATGTTTTCTTTTCGCTATAATATCAACTTACGTTAATGTTTTAAACACTTTTAGAGATAAAACTGGATATGATAAAATATATGGCACTAAGACAATGTGTTTTTTAAACAATTAATTGTTGATTATTTAGATTTTGGATTTTATTCTTTTAATTTTGGAAGCAGTTACCTACTGAAATTCATTTTTAGATATATGGCTACTTAATAAATATGTCGTATGTTCAAGGAACCGCATAAAAGAGCCTGAGTAAATGATTGATATATATGTAATAGTATACATTTTATAAACAGATCAAATATGTATATTTATACAAATTAACTAATTTAAACACCTCACCTGGATTTCAAAATAGTATGTTCGCGTCTAAAATATTTGTGAAATGCAATAAAATTACTTATTGTATTCAATGTAGTATTATAAACATATTTAATTATTACTCAGTTAACATGCACTATAAATATTTTGTGGTAATTAAACATTACATAATGAATTACATTTAAAAAATTATATCTACAAACATGTATTAGTAATAAAATATAAATATAAAAAATGAGGATATTTCACGAATTGTAGAATGTATACCAAGAGTAGGTAACATTTTGTTAACTCAATCGTCCACACAGTCCTACTCTTTTTGGCATCTAATCCCGGGGCGGGAAGGCTTACAAAGCCCTCTTATAATTGTTAAACTTCCTTACATAGTAGAGTTCTGAAATATCGCGTGTAATTCAACAAATATGTTTTATGACATACTTCAATAATCCTAAAATCCTACTACAAACATAATTTAATTTTTGCACAAATATACTTTTGTCAACCTTCATTTATAACACTTTTATGCTACCTAAATGTGTGCGCCTTAAACATTATTTTTTCACAATATTTAGACGTTTTATATATATAACTAATAAAACTATTATTATTAGCATTCCTTAAAAAAAAGTCTAAAAAATAAAAAAAACTATTTAAAAATATCCAACTTTAAATTATTTTAATCATAACAATTTGCAAAGCAATTATTTTAATTTTCAGCAAGAAAATTTATTTTATTGTATTTAATAATTCAATTATTATATGACGCTAATCAGAACCTAACTCATAAATTTATTGATTTCGAGGAAAGTATGCATTTTTATATAAAAAGTACAATTTTCGGGTTTGGTCACGTGGTGTGCACCCTTCGAGTGTCAAGTGGTGTACACCCTTTGAGTGTCACGTGGTGTACACCCTTCGAGTGTCACGTGGTGTGCACCCTTCGAGTGTCACGTGGTGTGCACCCTTCGAGTGTCAAGTGGTGTACACCCTTTGAGTTTCACGTGGTGTACACCCTTCGAGTGTCACGTGGTGTGCACCTTTTGAGTGTCACGTAGTGTGCAGCTTTGAGTGTCACGTGGTGTGCACCCTTTGAGTGTCACGTGGTGTGCACCCTTAGAGTGTCACGTGGTGTGCACCTTTGAGTGCACAAAAGTGAATAGATATGTCGATAAAAGTTGAAAACATATTTTTTTGAAAATGTAACAAAGTTTAAATTGCACAATTTTTTATTTAAAACTCACAGCGCAAATGCAGAAGGGCATATGTATGTATAACCTCTGGTATGTATATAGTAAACAAGAAATCTCGTCACAACATCAAGAACATATACGAATTTAACAGTGCAGCTGTTTCACCGATTTAGAAAAGAGATTGTTTCCTTTTTATTACAGACCCTCTGACTCTAGCACCACCTACACGATCGGGAAACACAATGATACTGTCAAAAATTTTATAAATCGTCTCTTCAATAATTATGAAAAGGAAATCCCGCCATCTATGTACACAGGTTAGTAATATATTGTAAAAAATGTCTCACGTAACTTTGTCTTCTTTTCGTGTAATTTTTTATCAATTAGCACTGATTTTTGTTCCACTCAGAATGTACTTTGTACAAATTGTGTGGTTAAATAAATATAGCAAGAGGATTATGTATGGCTCCCTTTGTGAAAACAACTGAAAGCATTATCACTCGTTAATATATATTTAAATATTAAGAATATTTGAATGATGCACTTACATGATTGATGATTATATTCGTACAGAATTTTAAATTCTAAATGTTACCTAACTCTGTTGTATACTAAAAATTATATTTCTTTTTTAAAAATAAAAAGAACAGCATTAAAATTGATATCTATCCAAAGATCACAATAAATAAAATGCAATTAGGATATTGTCTCAAACAATGTAACACAATTTATCATTAAAGACAAATTATCTGGTATAACGTTATTGAGAACATCAAAGTAGACTAAATAAGTTCTATTCCCAATTGTGTCTGGAGAGAGAGATTATCCAAGCTGCCGCCCGTTCAACTTTCAGCGTCTTTCAAATCTTCAAATATATCATTCAGAATGAAGACTATAACTATTATGAAATATCGCAAAATATTCGAATTTAGTTAAAAAAATTAAACGTAAAGCAAGCGTAAGAACCAAGATGGAATTTGTAAATACAAAAAGGGAATTTTAACTAAATATTTTTTATCCTAAAGTTAGCCATAAATGAAATATTGGACATTCCAATACTTTAGAAATTGTTGTTCTTATTACTACGAGTCAAAATGTGAACATAAATTTAATTTTGATAATGTTTAGGAAGTCAAATTTTATTAAATTATTGTTGATTTCATTTCTGTGCTTTATCTATTCTATGTACATATTATTAGTTTGACTCAAAATAAGAAAAGTATTTTAGGCATTAATAAAAATTGTATTTTGAGTGTTATTTATGTTTTCTCAAGATTCCAATGTTTCGAAAATAAATGAAGTTAATGTTTATTAATTGTCATTTTGTATTGCATAATAATTTAAATGACTTATTTTGAGATAAATATAGTG
The DNA here is from genome assembly GCA_036023295.1 of Invenusta paracnida. Taxonomy (NCBI): domain Eukaryota; kingdom Metazoa; phylum Platyhelminthes; order Proseriata; family Coelogynoporidae; genus Invenusta; species Invenusta paracnida. The sequence continues at coordinate 14,930 of JAYRBW010071029.1, read as the reverse complement.
ATAAAAATAAGGACGGGTGTTTTGAGTATATTTCTTATTCTTTTACTTATAAGTTATTCTATATTCATAGTATCTATAGTATGTATTTATATTCAATTAAATTTTTAATTATATCAATTTTCATTAAAATGAATAATGTGGAGTAAATAGCCACAATTATGAGATTTTGAAAAAAATTATCTATTCACAAATCGAGTAAGTAAATTAACAATACAAAATATACATAATATATATCTATAATAACTTTCAATATATATAGAAATTTACGCAATTTAATATTCTAATACAAATTTTAATCGCCTCGCATAACCAAATGCCAGACACGTTTTGCTTTTTATGGAGCTAAAATATTTGTTTATTCTATAATCAGCAAATTAAATATACTGCATAAGTCAGCAACATCACCCCATTATTTAACTTTTGCACAAATATAGATGTTTGTACAATCTTTGTATATTCCCAGTACAGAAAAATGTTCTAAAATAAATACATTGTACAATAAAACTTACAACACAGTAGTAAAAAATAAAAATTGAAGAAAATGTTGATGTTATTCTTCTATGAGTTTCTGAAAGAAAGGAAATAAAAAAATTGCGTCAATCCACGTATCCATCCTTTCTTCTCAGATTTTAGACTCACGTCAATTAAAATTAAATCTGACACTATAAAAGGTTTTTGTAAATTTCTAATACAAATCGTAATAAATCATACATTTTTCTACAGAACACTGTATTACATCCGATCTTGTTTTTGGACATTACGCGTTGCATCAATTAACGTATCGGGTTATTGTTTATCAAATTAAATCTGAAAAACATCTTTATAACAATATTTGCGTATAATCGAACAATAATATATATTTAACCAGTGTGTCTGTATAATATAGATATTATATTCAATGCTAAACGGGTAATTTTTTTACATTTCAGTATCATTTTTATTTAAAAAAATTAATTTTCATTGAAAAAACTAAATTGTTTGTCGATTCTAATTTTCATTTTGCGTATTATTATGTTCTACAGAGAATTTAGAAATGATAATTATTTCTTTTATAGAGCAATTTAAAATGCTCGTCAATGTTTTGTTGTATGATGTTGTAATGCTTCTCTGCAAGTGATACATGTCCCTAGTATTACAATTTGGCTCATCAATTGGAATTATTATACACAATTTTTAAAGTGATAAATACAAAATGCAATCAACACTAAAAGAAAATTCAGGAGATTTTCCATAACATGCTGTTATATTGATTTTGGTCAAATCTGAAATATTTGCTGCATAAACACATTTTTACTTTCACCGCGATCAAAGGCACAATGATAATAATTAAACTATCCATTTTTCGATAAATATATATTTATATTCACAATAATTTTTTTTTCTTGAAATAATTAATTTCTAATTTGGTATAGTGAAAGTGTAGCATTTATGAAATCTATGCTGGGAGTTGACAGTATACACATTTTAGGTTGAATATTATAAAGAATATACCAGGGACAACTATAACAGTGTTTAAAGTATTCCCTGGAATATATACTATTATTTTAAATATAACCATTTCATGACAATACCTTTACTTTAAGAAATGTAAGAAATTACATTTTATAATATTGAATGTTTTTATTAGTGCTATTTTTATCTATTATTCATTTTAAAAGATATGTGTACTTATATAATACACACTTGCCTACACATAACAAATTATTACACAACACTTTTGTAAAATATACATCGAAATATCAAACGTATATTTCGAGGTAATATCTGTCTAAAAAGTATTACATTATGCCAATATACAATGTTCTTTTTCATGGAACTCATGTATTTGTAACAAAAAGAAAAGTAGTACTTTAGAAAACACATTAGTTATTTTTGAAATATGACAAACACAGAAGCATACTATTGTTGTTATATTTCTCAAAGAATTCCTCTTCATTATAATGTGTACGTAGATATTACTTTGGAATATAATTATATGTTGTCAAAATATGTTAACAAGAAACGTATAGTACATATTTATGACAATTTATATAGATTTTGTAAAGCTATTCTGATATTAAAGAAATTACAATGTAAAAACAAACAGTTATCTATAAATATAGGAATGCATCCAGCTCTTGACAGCTTGAAAGTTTAGGAATTATTTAGTTGGCTTAAAGTATGTTTTCTGATAATACAAAGGTAAAGCGCATTCGCTGGGATATATATTAATATCAATAATATGTCGTCATAAACTTTAACTAAATAATAACTAATAACTTATAACTTTAACTAAATAGTCTATTATGTAATGCTAGAGCGCAAATCAGTGTTTTAAAATTAGGACTACGTACCGATATCACATAGCAAATATTAAGAAGAAAATGTTTATAACCCGGCTGATGTAAAAAAGCACTTTGTTTACCCTTTTACTACAATTGTAATCGTGGTAAGCTTCCCCACCCCAACCCCTCCAGGAGTATATTTCATTAGTATTGTGTTTTTATGGATTGTTATTCACATATCGTCAGCTGACTGATGAAACCTCCTATCTCAAAAAATCCAATTTTACAGAAGTAAAAAAATGTTTATTTCTAAAAAAAACAAGCTAAAATGATAATTTGTTTAGGTAATTATACTTTTCGTTGATATCAAGACAATATGTTACTAGTTATAAAATAGTATTTATTTTCATTCCTTAGTACCTAATTTGAGATAGGATGTTTTGTCACTAAAAATCTGGCTGATGAAACTTCTTATCTCATTAGCGATTTAGTTATGATGGCTCTCTTGAGTATAAAGGCTGATGAAATCTATCTCATTAGTGCAATTGAGATATGATGACTCTCTTGAATTAGGATATGTTTTTATTGCGCATTTAAGGACACATATATTTGAATTTTGTCCCTAATATTTTCAGAATATATGTGTTAATACTATTAGCATACAAAAGCAAAAAAATAAAAAAATGCAAAAAACTGAGAAAAGAGGTTTCACCAACCATCTGACGATATACTAATGCGCCAATTTTTGTCGAATCAAAGATAAGGTTGCATGTTCATCGACAAATGAATAGAAACATAAAATTATATGACAGGTAAATCTGTTTAAATAAGCTGTAAAAATGATTTGTAGCATTACTATAGTTGACATAGCTATATATGTGCATACTACCTAGCTTCGCATCCTCCAGACAAGAGTTTCACAAAAAATATATTTATAATTTATATCAATAATATATCTATAAAAATTGTTTCTCCAGTAGTAATGTAATTTATATAAGCAAACAAAAGTCATTTCATAGAAGAGTGCGATATACTTTTGTAAACTTTTACTATCCTTTATGCAATTGAGAGAGTTAAGAAAATACTACACTAATTTATATACCTACAAAACATTAGCTACACATAATGTGTTGTGTTCTTATCTTAATATCGTATATCGTATATGTCATTTATAAGGGCTTGACAAGAATTGACGAAATATGTTAAATATATACAAATAAGTACGTTTGCATAGGTGTTATTAATATAATATAATTTTTTTGTATGATTACACTGCTAAAATAATATCACTTTCAATTGTAATATAATATATATATATAAATATAGGTATAGTACGAAATAAATTATTAAAACAAACAGATTAATTACTAAATTACAATCCCGATAGACAAACATTTTTAATCTTAATCATTTGTTTTTTTATTTATACAGTGCCTATTATAAAGGAACATGCGTATCAAAATGATTGGTATTATCTATAGTTGCTTTTATATAAATCATCATCAAATAACTTTTAATTCAAAAAGGAATGAAATTAAAAGAGGCAACAGAGAGAGATACCTTTAGGTACAGAAAGAGATATAGCAAGTCATAATAAATAAATAATGTATTAATGTGTGATGAAATCGTCTCTCAACGTGTGAAGTTGTAATATGCCCTGTCGTGTTAGTTCAGTTGGATTGTTGTTAAGAATAATGGAGAAAGCAGAGTCTGAGACAGCACGAGTACGGAGTTTATTTCTCAGCTTAGTGAGCAATGTAGTGATAGCATCATCTAGTCCCTTATTTTGAAGTTCTTCATATGTGATAATATCAGAATAGTGGATTCCGAGAGCAAAACGTGCAAGCGCTCATGATTTTGATTGAGCCGCATGGATCGCGTCCCAGTCAGAGCAGTCGCCTAGAGAACGTAAAGTAGTACTGGCTCTACTTTACGTAGCCTACTCTACTGCTGCCTTAAAGAGCCTTAGCATTGATTTCTCACTTGCGGAGGAGTAAAATATGCGAGATAGTTTGTTGGTCGCTATCCATTCCAATGTTTCACGGGAACGTATCGCACTGTCTGCGTTAGCTACTCTTCCCCCAAGATATGTGAAGTATTTGACATTTTTGAGCATGTCACCAGAAGGAAGAGTTATGGCAAGAGGGTTCTGAATGCCGATGTGCAAAACTTCGAGCACTAATTTATAGGCAAAACTTAAGCACTAATTTCTAAGCCAACTATCTTTGCAGAGTTATAAAGTCTGTTCACCGTGTGCTGTGGGTCTTCAACCGTGTTATTCGGTAAATTTTATAAATACTGTAAGTTTAATCTGTAACTGTAAACCATGAAATATGTTGTGAATATTTATACCTTAAAAAACAAAGAATGTATACCTATAACATTAATATAAGTATATATAGACAAAATTGAAATGAATGCGGGTTTGGCTAAAAATCACTATTTTATTATAAAAATAGCATATACATAGGTAATAGACCAACGAACTGCCAAATGTAAAGAGTTTATTTTACGTTGTCACCTTTGGCTTCAATGACTCATTGCATTGTGTCCACTGTTTTCTGAAGTGCTATTTCCATGCGATGAGCAGTAAAGTTAGGCAAATTTTCTTCCAAAAACTTCCGAATATCTTCTGCCGATTCAGAATCCGTTTTTAGCGCTTCCAGTCTGGGAAATAAATAACAATCGCACATATTGACATCTGGGGAATAAGGAGGTTGAACTAAGTGTCTGATATTCTTTTTATGAATGTAGGTCACAGTATCATGGGACACATGAGGTCTTGCAATATCATGCTGCAACCTCATGTATTCCGGTAAATGGGGTTCATCTTCTGATCGATGTCCTCTAAATCTTCGAAAAAGTGTTTACCGCGTTGGGAAAAAGCTATAATAGCAAAATTTTGTCAATTGTAACTAGATTTGACTTACACAAACGAGGTTGAAGTGAATCAATTAAATTGAGGCAACGTTCCACAAGTGCAGCCTTGTTTCTATCACTAAGAGTGTGCGGCATCCACTTCGTTTTGAACCAAATGACTTCCAGGTCTTCAGTGAGTATTCGCTGTACCATGGCTGTGGATATATTCAATTTGTCTGCCATTTTTTTTTATTTTAAGGCGTGGGTCTTCTGTTATTAGTCGATTTACATTATAGATATCTTCTACACGTGTTTCACTTTTTTTCCCTTTGGTCTTCTATTCGGGCAAATGATTCTCTACTACCTTCTCTAAATTCTTGACTAATACGTCTAATATGAAGAATGCCCAGGCAATCGTCAGGCCACGCTGCATTGATAATATGATGACTTTCAGTAGCATTCATTTCGTTTCTTCTCAAGGTTTCAATGAAAAAAATGATTCTATCTTTTGTACACTCCATATTAGTAGGTATACCTACTGTCATGAACTTTATAGTAGCAATGAAATTTGATATAAAGTAAACATCAATCTTTTTAATTTGAAATATAGTATAGACATGCTTCCTTAACAGTCATAAACCAATTTTTATAATAAATATCATTTTAGCATGAAATTTGATATCAAACATCAATACTTTTAAATTTGAAATAATGTATAAAGTCCTTAGAGTCAAAACTAAATTTTATTATAAATTTGATATCAAACATCAATACTTTTAAATTAGAAATATAAAGTCCTTAGGAGTCAAAACTAAATTTTATTATAAATATCAATTTTAGCACTAACACGCATACATTTCGATTTAGCCTATATACATATATGCAAACAAGAATAAAAGTATTACAATTTGATTCGCAACATTCGACTTCGATTTGAATTTAGAATGTAACATTAAAACTTGTGCTCATTAGTTCAGTGTTAGCCTAATTAGAATTTCCCATGGGGGGAGTCGATGTTGTTTTAATTACAACCTTCTCTGTACTACACAATCTTCCAAAACTCTTTTCATACTTAATGCTTTCACCTTTTCATCGACATTCGCTTTCTCCAAAAACGTTTTGCTAAACAGTGTTGGATTTCTCCCTAGGTACTCTCAAACACTACAATATACATATCTAATTCGGGATGATGATAATTATACTAGCGATCACCAGACGCTGTTTACTTAAATATTTCATACTGTTAGTTTTATCCTTATTGTATATTTTATTAATGGTTTCTCATATTGAGAAATATGCTTTTACGATGATTAATACGAACTTCTATGTAACTAATGTTTACCTTTAAAATCAATAAATGCGATGTATAACTGAACGTATATTCTACAGTATTTTATGTCGCGTATAATTCTGATAAATATATTATCATTGAAATTTTTTTTAATTCAAAACTCTCATGTGTAATATACTAATAAATATGTTTTTTCTCAGAGAAACAATAATTTTCTACTAATTTACATCATCATGAAAAATAATTCAATTTTATTGTTACGTATAATTATCATTTTAGCAACAATGAATAGTATCTATTTATTAAAATAAAATTACATTACATTAATAAACGATTGATTTCAATGTAATGCAGATATGTATAATAATACACATATTTAATATTTAAAATATTTAAAATTATCAGGGAATTATAATATACATATATATATATAGATTAAATATATATAGATATATATATATTAAATTGTGACCTTCTTAGTCATACTCGTATCAATAGTTTATTTGTAATGTTGTTATTTTATTCATGGGCCTCTTTTTAATTAATATTATTTTATTTACATTTATTTTGTATGTAAGTCATAATTCTTTGTAATTTAGAAAGTTTAAAATTAAAAAATTAATTATACTTAAAAGTCCATATCGTAGATTCAATCATAAATGTATTGAAAATAATCGATTTCAATCATTTCCAATAAAACTATAATTTTCAATTTAAAACAACTGTTTAATTTCCAATACAACTACATATTTTGTTTTATTTGAAACAGCTGTTTTAAAGATTAGTTTCCAACAACATTACATATTTTAATTTAAAATTTAAAACAGCTGTTTTAAAGATTAACTTGAATACGGATAAAACACAGACATTTTAAATTCTTTATCGATTTATGAATAGCGAATTAAATGTTGAAGCAGCTTCCTTCACATATATAAAGTGCACAATGAAGTATTACTTAGTTTAGCATCTTATACAACAAAGATGAAATATTTACTTCCCCTTTACTTTAGGAAACCCATATCTGAATATTAAGTTGAATTCTTGCTATATGATTGATTTTCTGCAAAAGGAAAAGTTAAAAATAGCGTGAAAAAGTTCATTCGATCAAGATATAATACCCAGAATATCTGTAATAAATATTGCAAATCATTTCAAGATAAATACATACATACTTACGTACATAAATATTTATTCTATAAAATAACAATCTAAAAATTAGAAATCTTTATAAAATTGTTATATTTCAATTTTATTAGTACACATTTTTATATTAATTTCTAACAATAGTTTGTGCATGCTTTCTTCAATAAATTAGCAATTAGTTTTAAGATTTTATTAGTAAAAATATGTTTTGAATATTATAAGCCAATATTTTGTATTATCGGAATCATGTATCATAGGACATATTGTTAAATATGTATGTATAAATGAAAATATAGCTCTTTGTATTACAAATAATTAAGCGGAAAACAATCTTATTCTATGCATGAGTGAAATGACTGATTACTTTTTAAATGGCTAATACCTAAGCTTGAACCTATTTTTGTTAAAAATAGATTTTGCTAAAACTGATAGCTGTTCCTGTAGCTGTTAACTATCATACATATTTTGCTTAAATTTATGGTCATGAAATGTAGCAAATGGTAAAGAAATAGTAAAGTGAAAATATGTTATCAAGAAATTGCGAATTTAATGTATGTATTATGATTTATATACTTTATATTATCTATTATATTATATACACAACACATTTTTCATTTTGTTTTATTTGAATCACTAAATTTGCTTTTTGTTCTAATTATTGTAATATAAACTTAGTAAATTACATTAATCTGAATTATTTTTAGCTTATGACGCTATGACGTGTCCCTTTTAAAAAATTCTAATTAAAACTAATCGTTACGTAAATAAATACCTTTTTCAAAAGTTCAATAATACAATTCGCAAGTTCTCAGCCTGAGAAGTTTACTAAATATTGCCAATATTAATTCCTCATGTGGATATTTGCGCTACTCCCATCAGACTGATATTAATCTTTTGTTTCGTGTTGCCAGTATTAATTATTATTATCATAGGAAACGAAAGAATATCTAACTTGAGCTACAACTAGGCATTGTGCAGCTATTCTACTTCGGTTGGTTTTAAAAGTTAATTTTCTAGTTCATAAAATTTGTGAGAACTCCCGGGGACAATTGAACTCTCCGCTATATAGTAGATTATAGTAACTTCTGTTTTTATGTGTTTTTCATATTTTTATGGATCTTTTCAGGTAACATTCACTTATTGTTACTTTTATGTTTAATCATATGAGTTTGATTAATGTCAAAAGAGTAATTTCTGTAAAGATTTTATTTGATATGTGACAAACCTGTGTAGTTTGAAGCATCTATATTTAATGTATTAATCAAAATATATTTGATAGAATTGTTTCTATAAATTATGCTTTTTTGACAAAAATGATTAGTAGAATGCTTAAAAATTTCTTTCGAGAGGTCAAATACAAATTATTGACATTATTTATTTCAAACTTAATAAAATATTTTTGCTTTACCTAAAGTAAGTTTTTGTTTGAGCGGTTCAAAATATGTGTAATAACCATATTATGTAGATATAATTTGATTAACGTAAAAATACGTATTATATATTTTTATTATTGTTATTATTATTATTATTATTATTATAGTAAAGAACATCTGTGCAGGATTTATTGAGTATACATAAAATAATATAAGATCATAAGTATTTGATTGATTCAAAATTAACTATGAACGAAGAAAAAAAAATTTAAATCACGCATAATAAAATTATGGAACAAGAATAAATAATGTAAATCACACATAATGAAATTATTGAACTAGTATAAAGAGTATAAATCATACAGAAATACAAGAGTTTAATGTACTGCCTGTTTTACTCTTCAGCAGTTAGGTATAGTAAACTCATAACTAAAATTATTATACTAGACCATTGCATAAGAGGATTGTCTGTGGGACGAACGATTTGCAATAACGACTGGCCGTGCAAGAGTGTACCGAAGTCTTCTGCCACTTGGGAGCACTTGAAAGTATTCTTTCATAGGATGGTCGTCACTACTCCTTATGCTCGGTATCACTACAATACATCTGTCTTTTACCAGGTTACTTGAGATGTGCACTAATATTATTTTCCTTTTAGAAATAGATAGTTCGCTCTCTCCTCCAAAAGAAAAAGTAAAACAATCTACTACTATGGTTTTACCCCTAATCTTTGCCTTTCCTTTCGATCTTAGTAAGTTGGGCAAAAAGCTTTACTTTTATGTGATAGAGAGTGAAACCGAGCTTCTAATAATCGTGTTATTATATACATATCATCCTGAAGATATGACGGGACTAGAAAAAATATATGTACTTAAAAGCATTAGGCGTATTAACCTATTTATGCCGGGATGGGATGGGAGGGGGGTCGCCTTTAAAGCAGCCATAACCAGTTTTAAAGAAGCTGGACACATGACCAAACCATAAAATGCTCCCTTTCGTGAAAAATAAGTAAAGCATACTTTTCTTATAATTAATGCACACACCTTTCTCAAAGTCAATGAAATTCTGATTCGATAATAATCACTAACTTCACATAACAAATCATGAAGTATAATAAATATTACTTCTCTTACAAAAATATTAAAACAATATTGTTTTAGCACTGTTTAATTTTTTCAATTTTAACCATTTTTTGATGATAATATATTATTCTATATGCGGAGTTTAAAAACTCGACTTTATTTGCAAGTTCAAAAAGTTATGCCCCCTCCCACTCATATGGAAGCTTAAAAAGGCCGACATGGATAGGCTTAAGAACAATAAAACTGAAACCGGTACCGAGGAATATGCTTTCATTAAATGAACCCATATTTTACCTGTTAGACGACCTCGTCTAGTTATCGCAAAATGCCGCCTTAGACGATGTCGTCTAACAGGTACAATATGGGTTCTTTTAATGAAAGCATAGCTATCGCAAAGTGTAAAGTTCGAATTATCGCAAAATGCCGCCCTATACTGGGGTGATCTTTCTACTACATATTAAACTTTAAAATCCTACTTTAAAATCATTAATACCGTTTAAATTTAAATTAAGAAATTATTATTGCGTATTTACAAATGATACACATTTTTTTTCAAATTTATTTTTTAAATAATTTGTAAAGACCTACTATATGGAAACTGACTTGAAATATGTACATGCTTATATACCTAAACAATAAAATCCGGTTATGTATATTTTATATTTTACCATATAGTTGATTAGTTTAGTTACCGCCAAAATTTAAGTTCTAATTTGAGTTCTAAGCTGCTGCTGTGGTTTAGTGAAATGCTTCCTTTTGTAGCAATTCCTGTAGGTTTTGGACTATCAATTAAATTCTGAGTAATGAAAACGAAACGGCTATGTGTGACAATTTTTAATTAAATTTGAGCGCCTCAACTGATTGTTTTTTGAAAATCGCTTCCTACTATATAAATTCGGTAGGATCTATATTCTTTCCTTTCAGCTTGTTTTTTATTTATTTATTGTTAATTAACGTCATGACTATCTGAAGATAAATAATTATATTATTTCATTCAATAGATTTGTTACTAGATCATTTTATTCTTGATAAAATCAATTTATATTTTAATTCATGTGAATGTAAGTTTTCGTATGAGAATTAAAACAACAAAGGCACTTATAATTATTATTATGTATTCCTGTCTCCATTAAATTAATGTTTCATTTCGTTAATCACAAATAACTTATTACATCAATCTATGAAAATAAATATAATCAATATATACAAATATACATTTTTTTTAATATATAGACACATAAAAATACAAAATAAAAGCACTTCATAAAATACATGTTACATTTAATTAACGATTTCAGTATATCGGAATGTATACTGAATGCTTTCTACCAACACGTAAGCTAATCTTCTTAAGTTAATCTAAACTAATCTAAATCTTCACAAAACTTTAATTATTGTCTCAATGTTTTTTTTTCAATTTGATTGCAAGAAAACCTGCTTTCTCAAAGAATTGGGTTGCGTTCAGAAGTTGAAAAAGGTTAATGACAATCGGATGTGTAGTCGGCACAGTTCTCCCTTTCTAAGTTATAATGAATATATTATACTTTCTATATTGTAGTTATAACTTAGTAGCGAGATAGCCTTCAAATAGCCAAGAGTCAAAACGATGTAATACCGGATATTCTCATTTTATACAAAGACGATTCAATTGTTAACACTCTCTCTGCTTTTGACTGAATTTCTGACTGCCATGTAGAAATTAAGACGTTCGTATAAATCACTGGATCTTCTTGAGCAATCAGCTGCTTCGTACTTTTTATCCACTGTTTAAAAACTGATTTACTTGGATCAGTCGAGTGAAATACTGTCTCTTTGATTTATTCAGATTTGTATATTTGATTTCACTTCATTAGACTCAAGCACTCAATCTTGCAGGAAGCTTAACGTTCTTATTTGTTTTAAAGGGTTCTTTGCACAAATGATCAAAATAAATCATTTTGGTTTACATTCATTTTAATGTTATAAATTAGGTAACAATAATTATTTTGCAACTGAAGGCTATTGAAAATATTTCTTTTTTGGAAAAATATCCATATAAATGGATTTATATTTACAAAAAGGAAATTGCACATCTCCGTAATGTAGACGCGCGATACCAAACGATGTACATGATTAATTGTTATAATGTATATATATACATATAAGCTTGAACAAGTCGACTTAACTGCGCTATATAGCTTGGTATAGGCGAGATACAACAATAAATAAAAATTAAATTCTACCTCATTCAAGTGTAACTTATCGAAACATTATCGAGAGAAGGTCATTTATGGATAGCTGTTCGAATAACCGAGATATCATTAATTTAGGAGAGTTTTTTCATATATGTTTAAAAAGACCTTTTGATCACTGTAGAATACCTGAATGTCTATCGATTTAAATAAATTTGTTAGCTTCTGAAAAATTGTTTGTACTTAAAATAAATATTTTTCAAGTTCAGGAAAATATTTATAGACTTTAAAAATAAAATTATATTGGAACAACAGAAAATTAATCCTTTAAATAGTGCATACTACATTTTAGCTGAAAGCTTATGTTGCATAATGCACATACCAAGAAAGCATTGAAGGTATTTATCTAACAGAGTGCATTAGAGCACATAGTATTGAATAATAAGCGATGTTAACATTCAAATGTAGCAATGCTATTGTGGTATATAATACACATTATTATGATATCAATAAATAAGGCTTTTCTACATGCGTAAATATAGTAGCTGCCAAACATTATTACAAATTTTAAAATATGTTTACTTCTTAGTAAGTAATATTGTAATGAAAAATCATGTTGAATGGTTGTTTATGTATAAAATTCTATCCATCATGTAATATATGTTAATTATATATAGAAATAAAATCTTTTTTCTATTATGCAATTACCAGCTCACTCGGGATATTTTTTATTTAAAAAAATCCTAAATTAATAATAATATACGGTTTTATATTCAAATAAATCATTCTATTGATTTTTTTACTGCAGAGTAGAAGTGCCAGTCTTAATTAAACACGTTGTATGGCATTTCAAACCCCGTGTCATTTCGTCAGTGAAATAAGATGCAAAGAGTTTATAAAAGACGAAGTGCAGAGCAAGATGAACTTTTGGACTTTTCGTTCAAAGCGGAAATTTGAATAATCATTTCCCCTGAAGCCAGCCACATGATTTTACTATTTCCTTACTCATGTTTAATTTACAAGTTCTGATTTATTAATTATATTGATAAATTGAATTTTTGAATTATGAAATATGTAATTTAAAGCAATGTTTCTCCGGTCGCGTGGATACTTTTTTGTAAACATTTTGATTCGGTTAAATTTATTTGTTGAAATTGTGGTGTAAAAATGATTAATATCGATTGTCAAAAAAAAATGAAGAATCTTAATTTAACGGGAAAATACTAAATTACATTTAATATATTTATACTAGATATTAGAGCAAAACATATAATAGAATATTGATTTGTGAAAAATAAGTCTGCGTCATTTTCAATTAATGTAATTAAAATTTAAAAAAACTTGTAGAATTAAGCTCTGAATAATGATAACAAATATAATTAGACGTCATATACCTAATATTAATAAAGCATATTTTACTCGAATTAAATGTAAATAAATATTTTTGCATGTTACTTTTTTAGTTATGTTTTTATTAAAATTATCCTGGTGTACTAAAATGTCAAACATTTCGATCATGTATATATGTGGCTTAAATATAAGATAATAAATGCTGTAAACTTATTCTAAAAATATAAACTGAAATTTCTATTGATTAAAGAATTATATCATTTAAACCTTTTGATATTTAACTGATAATAACAACTCGAAACACTAAATAGTTTATTGATTGGAAATATTGCAAGGATCATTCCTATACACATTAGCTTACTCATTACAGAAAAGATAAATATTTAAAACATCCATCTTCTAATCATTTCTTTAAGCAATTAAACCCTGAGAAATTATTCCAGATAATACATTATCTATTTAAGAAAATATATTTTATACCTTAAAAAGATGAAGCGTATCGATTTCAGAAATTTTTGTACAGTTATCTCTCTACAGAGTGTATATGAGGATATCATTTTGTGGTGGAATAATCTTGTTCAATATTTAAACAATATCAACCAAAGGCAACATGTAAATTTTGTCAGAAAGAGACAGTTAAACTATAATAATATTCATTTAATTTTGAAGAATTTAAAGTATCGAAATATATTTTTTTAATAATAAGTGAACTTATTTTAATAATTGTTATTTTAATTTATTGTGGCTTCTTAGCAAGTAACAATAATAAATATATAAATCATTGTTCTTGCAGTTATATTCATGTCTTAATTAAAACTGACAATTTGAATATTACTAATTTTTATTCACCACATTTATTTGAACGAACGGAAAATTAGATTATTAACAAATTATCGAAGCATACCAATAAATTAAATCGTTATAGGTACATTAAAAAAAATTAGCTGAAATACTGTAAAAATGTATTTGTGTCTAATTATTCGAAAATCTATTCACTATAAACGTAGAACTGCAGTAATGAAATACAAATAACTTCAAAATAATAGACAATAACAAATATTGCATAAGCAATGCTTCTAAAGACTAATTAAAAATGTGGTTCTTTCGCACATTCCGACTGATAGAAATTGACTGGAATCCGGAGATGTTCCAGTAAATTAAGACCACTACATCCCATCTCCGGGTTAACCTAAAAACCTAAACGGTAGCATGAGCTCAATGTATCGTCGTTACAAGGAAATATGACTGGCTAACTTCAATTTCAAAGTGGAAATGAAAGGCATGAAAATAGTGGGCCTAGTTCTCGAGAAGCCTATTATATTTTTATCGCCAAAAATGGCAAAAAGCTGGTTAGCTACAGACAATTAAAAAAAATATAAATTCATTCAAACCACAAA
>JAYRBW010071028.1:0-50806 GCA_036023295.1 Invenusta paracnida | reverse complement strand
CTTGTAGTAAAAATAATGTTTCGGTTTGTTTACATTATTATCTCACGTATTATTTATAATAAAATATTGGACTATAATGAATCGGTCTTATAAACAAAATGTATAGCAAATTAACAATATTTCTGTTAAAACACACTTAATTACGGATCACCCTATAGAACTTGACGAGAAAAGGTAGAGCTTGATAAATAAATGTAGAACTTGACGTTTAAAGATAGAGTTCGACAAGTAAATGTAGAACTTAACGTGAAAAGGTAGAGCTTGACAAGTAAATATAGAGCTCGATGTGAAAAGGTAGAGCTTGACAAGTAAATATAGAGCTCGATGTGAAAAGGTAGAACGTGACAAGTAAATATAGAACTTGACATGAAAAGGTAGAACGTGACAAGTAAATATTGAACTTGATATTTAAAGGTAGAGCCTGACAAGTAAACATAGAGCTTGACGTGAAAAGGTAGAGCTTGATATATAAATAAATGTAGAACTTGACGTGAAAAGGTAGAGCTTGATATATAAATAAATGTAGAACTTGACGTGAACAAAAATAAATGCTTACGTGGGGATATCAATATAATACTTCCCATAAAATCAATATCAACACATAACATTAACAACTGAACAATCAACATTAACTCTATAATATTAGCAAATAATAACTATTTCAATTAAAATTTTAATATGTAGTTGATTATAGTTTTTATAGTTGATGGAAAAAGTACTACGAAGTGTGTTTTTACATCTCCATGTCAGAGTTTTTATTGTTCCTGTCTAGCTCTACATTTACACGTTGAGTTCAACCTATGACTTACTTAATAACCCTTTCGGTCAGTATATATTTTGCAAGGGTCTGTGGCGTAAATATAATTCTTATATACTTCGTATTCTTATTAACATTCATTACAAACTATTCTTGTACATTTCTATTCAGATTATGAAATATATCATGTACATTTTTAATCGGAATCGTTTTAAGGAAAGATATATTTTATGGATGTCTGTAAATTAATTTATCTGGTCCCTTCCTTTGTATTTGAAAGTAGGGGGCCTTCACTATTGATAGCAGCCCAAAGCCATCGCATGTCCAAGTCCTGGTTAATACAAGGAAATTAATCTACAGAGTTTTAAGATCAATGACATTTTTTGTTATTTTAATTATGTCTATATTTTGAATGTGTAAATCAAATTTTTCTGTAAAATTAAATATAGTTAAAATAAAAAATAAGGACATTTAGTGATTAACGTAAGCTTGAAATCGACTTTAATCAAAGTAAAATAAATACAGTTGTGGTTAATAATTACCACAATACAATCACATACAGGTATTGCTTATTACATGGTATTATTATTCGTATGGTAGTTTATAGTACAGTTTGACTCAGTGATACATGAAAATGCAAAATTTTACGGAGTTTATCTATATATAATACACAAAAAATTCACACAGACTATATATTGTATAATTAATTCATGAAAGCATCAAGTGGTATAGAACATAAACGTTTTGGTATAAAAAGCTAAGGAACTTAAATAGGAATATGTATGCTTGGGAAATATAAATTTCATGTAATGTTTAGAATATATAATAAAGTGTAAAATTACCACAAATGAAATTTTTATAGATTGACGAATGCATTTCCCCTTATTTTTCAAAACAAATTAAATAATTAGTATATATATAATTAAAAATAGAATATTTTTTGTTTCGACTGACACGGTTTACAGAAGTACCTATATTGGACAGCAACTTTATCGATAAATTATTTATTTTGAAACGATGAAATATAAATTAAAAATCGATTATTACAACTGACGTCCAATATAATGTAATAGAGTATAATGTACCTTGGCTGTACAAATCATGGGAAATTAGTAGGTAAGATATGGAAAAGATGTTAAATTTTAATTAAATAAATAAAAAGAATTAAAGTAGGTGAGACTTGTAGATAAAAAGCACAATAAAACGATATCGCAAGCAGTTTTTGATACAGTGCGCACAACAAAATTATGCCATTACATTCACTGTAACAATAGAGTAGATGTAGAATCTGCACTGGAAATGTATTACAATATAATTGGCGCAGACTTGTGATGTAAAGTCTGAACTAGTCTTCCATACGAATATTATATACTTATAGATAGATGGTTGCTTAGAAGAGATAGGGGGAAATCAAATGTATTTGATAATACTTTCAGAGACGAATGTTAGATATACAATTGAATGGCATTATGTATTGTACATGATGTGGTGGAATTAAGAAATATACAAATGAATGTTTGTATTTGTAGTTGAATATTATACTCGTATATACGTATATATACGGCCAAAGTAAGAAATAATATACTAAGTAGGCTTTCCTCCAAAAACAAACAAGAATTGAATAAATGGAATGGCTATTTTTCTTCTATCACATAATACGCAAAGGACGCAAAATGGAATGGAAATAGGTCTGTATAAAACAAAGATATGGAAGAAGATTCAAAGTTTGCAGTGCTATTATGAAATAACATTTGATAAATAATATTTGATAAATTTTATCGAATTTCTCTTCATTTTGTAATTTATGTACATCAGCAATAGAACACATTTTATTATACGTAATAATAATATTATAGTGTGTATGTGTATTCAAGAAAACAAATGAAATAACAGAACTAGTAGTCAAATTAATGGTTTTCGAAATGAATAGAATTTTGTGAAGAGTTTGTGAGAAAGACAGTTATTGAAATACCCGTTTTTTAATACAGAGAGATGACTGTATATCTGCAGTTTTTGTGTTTAAAAATAAAGAAATTCATAATTACGAGTTGTTAGATATTTAACAAAATTAATATAAAAAATATGGACCTTTTAACGATTGTAATTTTTTTAAATTTAGAGGTTTTACTTAAGATATCTTTTGTCAAAAGTATAGAAAAACAAAGAGATAAACTTATCAAAATATTTTGAGATAGTATCCTCAGTTACATTTTGTAGATCAAATTTATTCAGTACACCATTGGAGATGATAAAAATCCCATAAGTATAATAACAATGGACACAATGACACCATTTACGATACTTTAGAAGTGATTGTAGGCACCTACATATACATACGGTGTCGACAAATACTCTGAAATGCAGAGACACATCATTAAGATTAGAAAGATTTACTTGTGTTTATGAAAGACAACTGGCAGGGCAAACAATTTGTAGTGTGCAACCAATAAAATACAAATACGTCATAGTTAATGGGCAATCAACAGAATGATCAATCGAAATAGTTAAATTAAATTCGGTAGGCAGATTTCAATAATATTGAAGTAAATCAATAAATTGACTAAATGTAGTGCGGTGTTTCTTGACCAGTTAACAGCCGGAATATTGATGTTGGCATTGTCCGCAGATGGATCTAAAGGAAAAGATAGACATAAACTAGTTTAATAAGTTAGAAGGTTGACAAGGCAATTAATAAAATATTAAACATGAATGAGTTAACAAGTACAATAAATATGAACATATAATATTTATGAATTTTTAGCATTCTGTATTCAATTTTTGTATAAACAAGTAAATTAATACGATGGGGTTTCAATAAGTTCTTGAACTCGATATCAAAGCAATATCCTACACATATACTGTATGATTTTTTATTAACAAGAGAAACATCTAAGATATTGGTGAAGATTTAAAGTCGATATCTCTACGGATACCTTCATAATTTAAATTTAGAAAATCCAAGTCAAAATGCTGATAGAAATATGGCAGAAAATGTAAAAAATGTAATTTTATACACACATAGGTTTCATCAGATGTAAAAATCCGGTGACTGTTAAGAGCAATTACTTTGTGAATTTATAAAGTTCATATTGAAATTTTATTTTAAATAAATTATTCATTAAAATGAAAATTCCACTTTTTGAAAATTTGAGATAAAATCTACCTTTTCTGCCATGTTTCTAACAACACTTTGATTTAGATTTTATAAATTTGAATTATGAAGGTACCCTTGGATATATCGATTTGAAAATTTCATCAATATCTTAGATGTTTTTCTTGTTCATAAAAATACATAGATTATATGTAGAGTATTACTTTGATATCGAGTTCAAGAACTTATTGAAGCCCCATCGTATATGTATATAGGTAAGTGCAACAATATGACTAAACTATGCATAAGTTAGAATGTTTATTTCATATACACATACGATTGTAAAAAAGTAGTTTGCAATTCAACAGTATAGTTTACAATAATAATTATAAATTAATAAATTTAATTGTCATTATTATTAACTACCAACAGTTAACAATTGTCCTTACCTCTCCAACAGCCGTGGCAAGCATATTAACGATTCGATCATGTGCCACAGCCACAACACTTTGACCGTTGATTTCGATGATCCTGTGGCCCACCCGAATCCCGCCCCGTTCAGCTATGCCTCCTCTGAGGAGGCTGCAGATGACACCGTTCTGCACTGAGAAGCCCAGTTGGTACTTGACATCTGGCCGCTTGATGAGGACTTCCACAACGGGGGGACAGGAGACTACTGTCAGCTTTACGGATGTCTGGTGTTTGCAGGACTGAAGCAGGAAGGAGCAATATTTTGTTCATTACGGCTATAAAACCATTTCCGAACGCATGTTCCCTCAAATGAAAGAGGCTTCTATAGGCTTCTACTCAATTAAATGTCAAATATACACACTATACTGTTTTTGTATTCAATATAAAGTGTAACTTTTAAAGTTTCCGTACTAGTTTAATAATTTTAAGTAAATTACTTGAACGAAAGATTTCTTGAAATAGAAAAGTCAAACATTATAGTCATATTTTTATACAGCGTGTATACACAATAATACAATAATACTATTGAAGCAATATTAATAATACTATAAAATCATACTGCACTATATAACTACTACTTTATAATATTAGTTTCTACTAACTTTAACATGAAAGATGCTCATTAGAAATAAAATAAAAACTTTTTGAAACTTTGAAGATAATTAATATACTAAATAATGCAATGCTGCTTAAATTACATCCATTTTAATTTTTATTCGTTTATAGTTCAATCTAGAATAACTTTAATTCGGTTCTCTTTGATCTCATCCTTATAATTATGTACAGCACAGATGAGGGTGAGAGTTTTTATGTAGGGTGAAAAAATACCTCGCAAGCAAATACTTCAAAATGAGAACTTTACAACTTCAATTTTATGAAATTTACCTCAAAAACTTTACAAACTATTTGCGTATAATATACAGTTTAGAAACAAGACAAATATTATCGATACCTCCTCTCGAAAAGGATAACAGTAAAAGTCGGCGCTCGAGATAGAGGGAGCACTAATTACATCAACAATTTGATTAAACAAAAATATACGATGACTTATTGATTCCTTCCAATATTGATTGCCCCGATGTTAACATCTTTAAATTTCCCCAGATAGGGGAAAGGTTTTGATAGATAAATCAACCGACTTTTCACGGACTATGCCTCAGTCTATGGGTAGAATATACAAATTTGAAGGGTTAGGGAGAGCTTATTGATGGATTTCCTCTCAATAATAATAGAAGATAAAAAGTAAATTCTAAGTACAAGGTCTTTTAAGACAACCTAAAATGACAAAGTTTTAAATTAAAACAGTAAAAAAATAAATAATGTTATATAAGTTACATTTAAAGACATATGTATATACACAAATTATTTAGATATAACGAATATGAAAATGTGATTAATTAATTCAATTTTGTTCCCCATAAATACGAAATATCCTTTCTGTATTATATCAAATGATTATATTTGTTTACTACATTATTGTTTTTTTGCAATTGTAACCCAAAGCTATTATGATGAGATGAATCGATTTTAACCGTTTTTAAGATTTCTTTTTGCAGAATGACATATTTAAGAAGCATTTAACTAATTTGAACTAAACTGACTTCAAATTCTTTTTTTCTGTAAATGGAATATAGCAACTATATGAAAATATATATTATGTGCACACAGAAAAAACACATATACAAATTAAATATAAAAAGGAAATTAGTTAGCGAAGTTGAATACTTTAAAATATTGATATTAGTTAATAATAAATAAAGACAAATCGTGTTTTTTACCGTTGTAATATATTGCAATGAGACACAAGGAAACTACATCTTGACAAACGCGTACTCTGTCTAGTTCATGTATTAAAATCTATATTCACACCAATGAAATTACATGTTTGAACACATACTATTTGACATCGTCATGTCAAATAATGTTTAAAAAAACTTCAGTACTTTATCCGTGAATTTCAGTCTTTCCATAAAATTGATAAGATAAGATTGTTTTTAATTGGAGAAAAACAAAAATATTGCGAGGTTTTGAATGTAAATTTACAAAATACAAAATATCTCTAGTAAATCTAATACATAAGTTACAGGTAATAAAAAAGTTAACATTTTTGGGCCTCTGATAAAAAAACGATTTTCTGAAAATGACTTACAGTTAAAAGTGTTTTCTTAGATCAGTATTTAAAATCTGGCAGTAGTGAGAGATGAGGATATCCGGCAACTAGTAGCGGTCTACTATGCGTTTGAAGAAGTCGAATGCGAGTGTCTGTCTACACTCGACTAAAGAAGAGATTTGATGCATATCGGCCTATTTGATGTTGGGAGAGATAACTGTTAGAGCTCTCTTTTAAATATTTTTAAATATAAGTACAGCACTGAGCTTGAGTGATATACAGCAGTGCCATACCGGGGCTCTGTATTCAGAAATAGACATGATGGTGGCCCTGTTGTTGTTGTTGAAACCGGTGCTTCACCTCACGCCATTAGATGGCGCGCGTAGGCAACCACCGTCATCGGATCTTTATACAGGGTTGAAAGAGGAGGAAAGGGACCCCCGAAGAATTTTGTTCTGGTGGTTGCAGTTGCTGGTGGCCCTGTAGACGTTATTGTTGTTGAAGCACCCCGCTTACTCGATCCCATCGCGGGATCATATTGAAAGAGCCATACGGTCCACCTTACGAAGGAATTGCCCGCATTTGGAGGGAGAGTTACTTGATTGACTGGTTTGAAAAGTGTGTTATCGATTAGTATGTTTTACCAACCTTGCGCAGCGGCCAAAAATAAAAATTGTAACTCTTGCATTTACTTCATATATAATTTCATAATATGATTGTCTTCTTTATGTCAGCTTTTCCTACATAATGGAATTGTGTGGCGATTGACTTTTTCAACGACGAAAGTATTGTCGAAGTATTTGATATCTTGTAGGTCGTTGTTCATGACCAGGAAATGCTAGTGGTTTAATGATTGTTTCTTGGAGGATCACAGCATGCGTTTTGAAGCGAAATAATGTCGTTCCTGACATTAACCATCTGGTGTCTTTTTATGACAAATACATAGATACTTTCACTCTGAGACACATTGTATTAATTTCAATACTCGTAGGTAGTTTCAATTATTAGTTTGCCTCCAATGCCCTTTGAATGAGACTTTGAATTTCCATAAATCTGTAAAGCCAAACACTATTACTAATATTATCATTAATTTTTCTTTGTTATTCGATGATATTCAATAATAGTTAGTTGTTTTTATACCATTAATAAAGATTTATTTATTAATAATACAGACTTTTGGCCTAGAGATTTTATCGGAATTTAAGAGTCAACCGTCTAGTTAAATGAACTATTTCAGTCCTCATTTTCTTATATTTAGGATTGATATCAGAGTAATTTTTAACAATAATATGCTTCACTGCATGTTTAAAAACTAGTTAAAAACACATAAATATACTTTCAAAAGCTTTCATACATTATTGTCAAGATACCTCAGCTTCTCATTGATTGAACCCACTGTAACTATCTACATTATACATTAGGCCATTCTACAGTAGGTACTAACCTTGATTTGCTGTTGACAGTTGGAGAGTGGGAGGCCTACTAGACTGTGCCCGTTGATGGCGATGATTTGGTTGCCGATATTAAGCTGTCCACAGCGGGCTGCTGGTCCAGTGGCGCTCATGTTGGCCAAGACCACAGTTGGGAGGAGGCTGCCCCAGCCCGACTCCACAATGACCACTCCCAGAGGCTCACTCCGCTGTTTGGGGACTATCACCTACCAGGCACAAAGGACAACCGAGATGAAGTGCATTATAGAGGCTATATTTTAGCCAATTCGTTTCATAGAAATATACATAAAATAATGTAGTCATTTGTTATGTTCCATATTTTAAAAGCGTCTAATATCTAAAACATATTTATTTCACCCGACACAAGGTTATTTTTTTCCCTTCTGGATTGTAATTTAAAATCATTTATTTGTCTCAGAAATGGACATTCTTTTCCAGCCTATCTGAAATGTATGTTGTCTTTTAAGCTTTACTTCATATTTTAACAGCACACTATAATTTGAAATTAATTGTTGCTCTATAACATTAAGTGAATTTTAGGTTTGTTAATATGTTAATATGTCAACATTGATCGATCATTTATATTGAGAATTGTTAGAAAACTTGTTTAAGTCGATGAAATTATTTTAATTTCAACATTTTCAAATTTTCTCGCCCTCGATTTTAAGGAGTGTGGGGAAGATACTTGCCTATAATAATTGTATTTAATAGTAATCTAAGTTTTGTATTTTATAATTTTATATTATAAAATGATAGAAAAATAAACATTCAAATTATTTTCATAAAAATATAGAGTAATAAATATAAATCAACTTACACAACAGTTGGTAATAGTCAGACAAAAAACTATCTTTAAATTCTTTGAGGTATTATAGAATATAATATTTTAATGTAATATATCAATTACCCTAATGAATTATGGCGATGTTAATGTCACTGGAAACATAAAAACTCAAAATTATCCCGTTTTAATAGCTAAATTGCATATTATGTACTTTACTATAATAGCGCAACTGAATGATCTATATAACAATATTTCTACTTTTCGACGATAATGGAGTGACGTTTAAATGCATACATGGCCCAAAATTTGAAACATATATAATTATATATATTTTACCACAATTATTCTGATTAAAAAGCAGTGAAAACAGATGGTCCTCTTCCAGCAATTACGACCTTTTGTCGTTTACAAGCGTCAGTCATTTATTGAACTTATCATTCATCATATATAGGTTTTTATACTGCAGATATCTTTTATATCTGACACTCTTTATATCAGTCAACTGATCAACCGATCAAATGGCTGCTATCCTGTTGGGCTTGCATGATTTAGATTAAAGTTTACTTTGTCGTATTTCCACTAGAAATACAATAAAAGAATAACTTTTAAAAAGAAAATGTTCTTTTCAGTTTCATCGTTTTAATAGAAATTTGTGAATTTGTACACATTATTTCTGTCAAATGTTATTATTTTGTTAAAAAAGGTGATTTATTTGATTCGAATTTTAACATATTAAGAGATAGGAAGCTCTACTGTTATTACTCTATCTATTTTATTATTTTTATTATTCTTTAAAGATTATGAGTTAGTTGACTATGAAAGAAGATTTAAAACATGATTTAAAAAAATTATTTTATCGTTATAAACTAGAAAAAAAGGTTATCATGTATAAAAGTAAGACTGATAAAAAACTAAAACAGTTTTCATGATATTTGAAAATAAAATTTTAGCCAAAGAATTATTGACATAGCACAAACTTAACATTAAAATTTTAGGATAGCAGAAAACTCCAATTGTTTTGTATTTTTCAATCTTGTTTTGGTATTACTATTTAAACACGGAAATTTGGAATAATTACTGACCTCCTTTTGCATCTCCTTGTCAGCGAATAGGTGTAGCTCTTCGGCGTAGATTTCTTGCTGATTCAAAACCTCCTGATAGTCCATTTCTTTGAACATTTGCGGATCATCGATACCGTTTGCTTTGAGGAAGTCCATGTAAGCCACTTGGAAGGCTTGACCGATCGATTGGGCAATCAATTGAGCCTGCATGGATATGGGTAGTCAGTTTAAATTGTAAAAAAATTGGGTGAGATGATTTGTATATAGTGCTTTTCATCATTATTTATTTTGTAAAATTCTTATATAATGATAATATGTTTATTAAAAATAACTAAGATTAAATAAAGAAAAACTAAATAGGATTTTTTAAAGATTTATTTCTTAAAGTTTAAAACTGTAGGTTTCTCATGTACTTCCGATGATTTTTTATGTATTACTCTCAGGATGTCTTAGATTATAATGTATCACTGTATATACCTATATATACATATATATATATATATTACATAATTATAATACATACTTATAAGCGTTACTGAAGAATAAAATCACACAAATTTTTTTTAAATGAGCTTCAGATATATAACAAATTTATTACATAATTTAATATTTTGTAAAAGTTAGGTATAATATAGCATCGTATTATGATTCTATAATTATTTTGAAGGTGTATTGATAAAACCAACATCTTGAATCAGTAAACATTTAAAGCGTAAATAACTAGGCTGTAATTAATGGAAGGTACTACAAAGAAATGTTTTAATTACCTTTTGATCATATACATATATCGTTATTTAAAAAGGAGACATGTATATTATTCCTTTTATGTATAAGCATATATTCTATATTCTGTTGTTTAAGAAAAATATATAATACAAAAAGTGCGTCTGTGTGTAAAAAATAGTTGCTAGGGATATTTCCATAAAATGTTGGCACATTGTGATTATTGCCAATGCACCCTTTAATAAGAATCTTTTATTGTATGCAGTTATTCATGTCTCAGTGGATTGAATCCTTAGATCTGATATAATATATATGTAGCATTTCTGTGACATATAAATATATATTTATCTCTGAATAACAAGAAAAAATTACTACACATAATTAATAATTAATAAATATAAATCTTATCACCAAAGTTGTGATATATACGTAAAATGACAATAAAACATATTTTTAAGACAAATACATCTGTTTAATAGGTATATTTTGAAGCGATAGTTAATAAAATTATTGAATAAGAAATTCAAGCGTAAAAAATTAGATCTGATTACATTTTCCACCAGATTTTAGTGACAATAAATTTGTTTTCTTATTCAAGATTTGCAAGTTCGGTATGGAAATAAGATAGAATACTGAATTTGTATCTATATTTTTCAAACAAAAGATTCCGAATTCACTCATCCCTTTCTTAAAGAGCTGTACACGATAATGCAAATTGATTGATAACAAATTATGAAAAGATAATGTTATTATTACGTTTTAATGCATTATTATTAATTATCCTAAAAAATCTAATAGAAAAACTAAAACAAAAAAACAAAAAAATAGAGAAATATAATAAATATAAATGAAAATGGATATTTAACAAAACTGAAATGTATTTAATATTACCCATTTTATAAGAGTAATAACTTGTACGTTTAGTACAGCTAACACCTATTTGTATAAGTTAATATACGTAAGTAAAAGAATCATATAAAATTACTTTTAAAATTTTGTGTAGAAGGCCGTTAGACGTGTTTAAAGGGGAAATAAACATGGTTTAGGACAGCATAGTTTAAGCGACTTAAAACATTTTATCCATAAAGACATCATGAAATATTGTTTGGAAACAAGTCGATTTTAAGCCTAAATTACAATAAAAACATAAAGGCATGCTAAATTTCTGTAAAACTAAATACAAACGTTTATGTTAATGTACATATTTTCAGATTTAAATATTTTTGATAAGTTTTAACAATGCAAAATATACTAAAATTAATTCTGTAAAAAATTTGCAATGATATTACTTTATAAAACCATAATAAATGAAAAATTTCTTCTCTCTCTCTAGTCAAATATGAAGGTATACCAAAATGGAGGAAACGAGACACAAATATTGAAACTGTAAATATTAATTTAAAATGCAACAAAACTGTTATTAAACTGAAGTGCTTCAAGGCGGAAGAATTAGAATTGGTTTTAAGTTTTTATACAAAAGGTTGGGCGACGCAATCTGTCTAAAACTGTCGAGAGGAGACACCTAATAAGATACCAGTATATTACACTGATTGATATTCCGCTTCGTGGGGAATTTTCTTCCATATTTTCAGGGATATGTACACTAGTCTATATTACATGAGAGAATTGGATTTTTGAAGGAAGAGAAGAAAACATCTATATAGGAAAAAGCGTGAATAATGCTTGATTTGTTTGGTCATCGCAAACAGTTGATAAATTTATCGAATGTGTGGGGCAATATATCTGTTTAGACACGGGATATTACAAGTCTACGTACATACATTGATAGATATGTATGCATGCACACTAAACACCGGCATTAATAAGTAAGGCTCTTAATATACTGGACTGGGTAAACAGCAAAGCAATTAGAAAAGTATTTGAAGTCCATGGTTAATAGAGAAATTAAATAATTTTTAATTCTGACAATTTCAAATTGAGACGAAAATATGTGGGAATATTCTTTATAGGCATATTGTAACGTAGTATACTCGTAATGAAATGATACAAAGCATTACCATGCAGGATAGTTACCAAAGTGCACTGATTATAATGTGCTATATTGTCTGGTGGAAGGATATAAATCACAAATACAAATTAAAATTTATTATAAACCATAATCTAAAAAAATTAAACTTTGGAAAATCATTTAAAATTCAACTTAACTTAATAATTTAAAATACTTTTACCTCAAATTAAATGTACGTATATAGTTTCAGTTATACAAAAAAAACTAATAATAATTAGACCAATTTAGATAAATCAGATTAAATTAGGAACCAAAGATAACGGCATCTAGATAAATAGTTATTTGATCTACAATACACTATTATGAATTTATTTATTCCAAAACATCTGTTTATTAAATTTTCTGATGTTTATTCAGTCCATATTTTTAATATTTGTTAGTCAATTAATAACACAATTTAAAAAATAATACAATATATGAACTTATCTATTTTAAAGAAAGTACAATAATTTATTTAAAAATAAAAATACCATTAATCAAAAATATTACCGAAACCTTCTTTGAACTCATTTGTATACGTTTATATTAGCAAATTAGTAAGATTATAATTCCCTTTGCCACTAAAATAGTCATTTTTATCTGTAAATAAATTATTAGATCAAGCTTATATAAATTCATTTATATTATAAATAATTAACAATACGAACTCTAGGTATAATCCAAGCTTATACGCCATAAACAAAAACTAAATGGAAATATATCGATTTACACCTATATAGATGAAGCATAACGATTCTCTGTCTATATGTATGTATATACAAATTATGATACACATACTTGTACACGCACTATATAGCATATACAAATGGCGGAAATAGCTCCATTAACCAGATAGCATTTTATCCAGCTGGATCCCAAATTATAATATGTATGTCAATGGGTATGTACGCGAGTATATATATTATAGCTTCGTCTATAATATACGCAGGGGTGAGATATGACTCCAACTTCAATTATCTCGGGTAGATCGAAGGCAAAAAAAGCTTCGTCGAAAACTAAAATATTCTGAGTTGCCCGACATAAAAGCTCGGTCTGTACGTAGTGTACCTTCTACACGTCTGTTCTTCGGTCAAGCTTAATCAGGAAAAACGAACGGGATTATATTTTTATAATGTGATATTCTGGGCTGTGGTCGGGAAAGCCGTTTCTTATACAATATGTGTATACAGCGTAATTTATATAATCATAAGCTTGCTTACGTTCAATAGTACACATTGTCAGTTACAACATGTTGAGAAAAATATTGTAACTGTTCTTGAATATGCGTACTTATATTTAACTTAAAATAATAATATTACAGCAAGGAAAAATCTTTTATGAAGCAAATTGAAATACGATTAAAATAAATAAGGAAAAATTAAAGGTAAAAAAATTACAAACATATTTTGAATATGCTAAATTAGGTTTTTCAACTGCATTTTTGTTATTGTTCATTTTTTAAGATTAATTATAATTAGGTTTTAGAACAATATAATTAAATAATTAATAATTATATTAACGTCATAATTATAAGTCAAAGCAAACATTGGAAATAAATGAAACATTCAAACAATTACACACAGTTGTAAAAAGTTACTTATCGATAAATAAGACCTATTCTGTTATCTTTCAAAAGCATTATTCAATAAAATGATGATTACGTAGAATATTGTTCTTGCATATAAATCATGATATTATTTTCTATTTTGAGCATCTACACAATTGATTTTTGAAAAATTAAGAAAAAGTGGTTTGTTGTAATGTTTTCCATGCGTATTTTTAATTACTGTATATACATACATACCTATATACATATCACGTTATATATGTCAACACATTAATAAAGTTAAAAGGAAACGTGAATAAATTCCGCCATCGAAAACCGAGTGGGAAAACGAAATTTTGTGTAAAAGGCTAAACTCATGAAATCCCCCTGGAATAGACAGATGATTACAGAGAAGGCATGAAAACTGGACTTTAACGTTTGACGATTCAGAGTAAGGGTAAATTCGGTAATGTGATCGTTGTATAGTGATGGTAGCAGAGTGAAACTAATCGTCATTACACATGGGAAGAAGAGCAAACGCCGATCGAGAATAAAAATAAAATATATGGCCAACAAACATAGTTAGAAATTGAACTTAAGTTTTCGTTGGTTTTATTGACGGTGGGTTTGATCAATGCGGCAAAGATAATACACACTATTAAATTTGCACAATTGACCTACCTATATAGCAATATAAATTGTGAATAAAATTCAATTCTGAAACAAATCATATTTCTGCTAATAAATTAATTAATAAAAGTAATTGAGTAACTCGGTGGTACTTAGTATTAATTCTAAATAAAATAAAATAATCAATAATATATATAGATGTAAGTTTCCTGTAGCAGCATTTTAGTAAATAAAATAAAATAACAGATGAAGCACAAGCTGCTGTGAAATAAGTATATTTTTACACAAATTTTCGAAAGAGAAACTTCCCTTTTCGAGTGCGATAAATATATTTATCGCACAGATATTATCGCATTCGATAAGTGAAGTTTCTCTTCCAAAAATTTGTGTAAAAATATAGTTATTTCACAGCAGCTTGTGCTTCATCTGTTATTTTATTTTATTCAATATAGTTTTAAACTGAATATGCATTAAAAATATATAACTTTTATTAGATATAACAATTGAGTTCATTAGTAATATAAATAAAATTATAAAACGGTCGTCTTATTAAAATAAAATTATAGAATCGCATAATAAAAGAAACTAAATTAATATAATATATGACAGAAAAAAATACTTCAGCCATTATAGGTAGAGCTTAGTAAATATATTAGGTGAGCTACAGGAAAATGAAATAATTTATAACATATAGTAACAAAAGGGTAACAAAAGTCACATATTCGTACATATTTATGAAAGAGGAAAGACATAATAGTTTACTGTTCTGATTTCATTTGAAAAGTATTAATTTATCTCCTAAACTTTTAAATTAAGCTGAATTATAAGCTATCGAATAAGTTTATAGGATATGTACATTAAAGTATAGTATTAAAGTTTAAAACATACATAATATGAAAGAAAGCATAATCGAAAGATATATTATTTTTACTTCATAAAAAATATATGGCATTTTTAGGCTTATATGGAAGATTATTTCTGTTAATCTAGGACATCTTAGGACACCAGTATAGGCCCACTGATAATAAAGAGTCACTCAATTTGACTAAATGATATCTGATTATGATTAGAGAAAAATTAAAGAAATATTTAGTGTGGTAGAGTTACTATGTATGTATATTGCTTGACTGATGATTCAAGTGTTCCCCCAATGCGTGCGTCGATAAATCGGAGAAAATTACAATGAAACAAATAAAAAACTTCATGATAAGATATTAAAACTTAAGATTTTATTTTAGTCTAATTGTTTAAAGTTTGAAAGACAAAAAAAATGGTATAAAAATTAACGAATTTTCTTTTAGGATGAATTTTATTTTTTAATTCTATAGATGCTATTAATAAATGATTTCTGAATGATTTCGAATGATTTCCTAGCTATTACTATTTATCATTCCAATAAAATATCGTAACATATAATAGTTTTATGAATATTAATTCTTTATATAGTGAGAACAATACTTCTACTTTAAAGTAATACAATTTAAATTATGCAAACGCAGAAACACGTCATTTCATTAAGTTTCTGAATATACTCCTGCTATTTTTTTATACAATATAAAAACCCATTTTGGATTACTATTCCTATATATTCTATAAAGTACAAATAAATGCTTGATCATATTTAGTCCCAAAATATGCTGCTCACTAACGATTTTAATATTTTGATCGATAAAATGTTTATATTAACTATACATTTTAAATTACAGTTAACACACGTTCTGTGCATTGTGTCTGATAAATAGTATTTATTTTGTGTGTATGTATGACAAAATGCTAAATATAAATCACAGAAATAATTATATTTAAGATCGCAAAGAAATCTACTAAATAACAAGTCTTAACATTTAATTTCTATACTTGATATATTGGCCATTAATAACCAGACGAAAATTGATGACGGACTTTACTCATGACAAAAATATAGGTGTGCAGTTTTACGGAAGATCTATTCAAAATATATTCAAACTTTTTGACTATACATTTGATTTTTCTTATTAACTATATAAATTAAAAGTTAATTATAGAAAACGTTTAAAAAATACTTCAATGTGTACCTAATTAATAATATATTGTTATATTTATATAAATTTTTATTTTAAAATTTACACTTGGTAAACACATGAAACATTTATTTGATTTCCTTTTTCTTCAGAGTAAAGGTCAAAACCCAAGTATCATCTTATGCCTTAGCTATTGTAACTAATAGAATAATTGTCACATACCACAATAACTTTTTTAGAAAATCCTAAATATTGACTATAGTAAATTGATAACAAATATAAATGCTATATTGTAGATATATTGGGTTCTTGATAATATATACGTATTATACAAAATACATCCTACGTACGTGATATAATATTTATTTTAGATAATACAGACGAGGGAGATGAAAACAAGTCTC
This sequence comes from Invenusta paracnida, assembly GCA_036023295.1. Classification (NCBI taxonomy): domain Eukaryota; kingdom Metazoa; phylum Platyhelminthes; order Proseriata; family Coelogynoporidae; genus Invenusta; species Invenusta paracnida. The sequence continues at coordinate 33,770 of JAYRBW010071028.1, read as the reverse complement.
AATTAACAATATGCTCAAGTCAACAAGAAGTATATCCTGTTTCTCATTGACTTAAAATCCTTTGAAACTATATTTACCAAAATATCTATAAAATAATGTAATTAATAAGCACCAGCTTTTCAATTTTATTAATCCACTTATCAATGACATGAACATGTCCTTTGTCTCCAATGTTCTCTTAACAAGAAAGACTGTCGAAAACCATCTTGTCTTCTTTTCATTATTTACCGATAAAACGAACTATAAATCAAAGTACGTTTAATATCCAATTTTAGACATTTTCTCAAGGGTTTCTCGTGTTGTTGTACAGACCAAATACATACTTTCCAGTATCCTATTAAATGTCAAATACATATAGTTGAAAAGAAACGAATACACTAATACATACATCGTTTTGTAGTGTAGTTAAGACAAATGTCACTTGCTAAAATAATTCCCTAAATATAGACCTTGCAATGTACATACACACAACATGGTGTGACATCACTTATTTAGTCCAATTAATTGAATCAGTATAAAAAATCCGAAATGAGTGAACCGAAAGCAGGATATGCATTTTAGTTTCCTCAAGCGTCTTATCCTGCGACCTAATTATAGAACGAGAGCTCACTCGGCTTATAAAAGTAATTAAATATCAATACACATACATACCAATCTATTTCTTTGTATATGGGTGCGAATGGATAGAATTATCTGTATAACAAACATAACGATATGGCATTGGACTTAGTTCAATGAGATAGATGAACATGAAGTTACATTGTACTTATTGGTATATTTGTCACTAATACAATTATTACGATATTATTTCATTCTACAAGTATAATAAAGAGATATAAAGAGACAAAAATGTGAAAATATAGTATCTAAATTTGTTTTAAAGAAAAACGTTTAACTAGTAATGTATTCCTTCGCAATTAAAAGTATACAGTGCTAAATTAATTAGTAAAATAAAATTAGAGATTTAGTTATCGTAAACAGTTGAGATTAATTTAAATAATCAAACTCTATTTATATATAATAAATGATGCACGATTTTACAATTAAAACGATCGAGTATAACATGTATATGCTTTATATAATAAATATATAGAGAAGGAAGTCAAATACAGAAACATGTATGAAGTGATTTTTCATTAAAAAAACATCGCTCATTAAACTCAAACCTTTTCTGCAATATCGACTAACTGGATAGAATGAAACTCAAATACAAATTTTCCAAAATGTCGTAAACCAAGCGAAGTATTGCAATTCTTGAATTATCAAACACATGTCAGTAAGAAATTTAGAAAGTTGGAGCTTACCTCCACATTGGCCTCTCTGACTATATTCTCCTCCTCGTCCTGAGGATATGGGATCCCATAGTTGTGTAGAATTGTGTAGAGTACACACTCATCACTACTGGAGCTACTCTGGGCTCCCAATTTCCTTCTCCCTCCCCCCGCCACTTGATTATACACTGGAGCCTCTTTCTGGTCAGCAATTGTGCCGGTCACGTGGCGAGCACTTGTTGCCGTCCATTCCTCATCCGTATCAGCGGAACTATCACAATACTCAAAATCTGAAAAAATGGTTTCAGCATTGTCGTCCTCATCTTCCTCATCCAAGCTCAAATAGTCAGCCGCTTCCGTGTTGTTTCCACATTGACGCGTATAATATCGATTGCGGGATGAACCATAATGACCAAACAGCACCGAATCTGTGACATCATCGTCATCGTCGTCTTCTTCATCGTTGTCAAATGAGTCGTCAGTTGAGGCATCTTCGGTGGAATATCCAAGAAAGTCTTCGGTTTCAGCTTCTTCTTCAGTCATTGTGCGGATGGTGCTACCGTCAACACCACGACCACAACCACTACTACTAACATTGCATACAAAGTTCTTACTTGTAGTAGTCCGTCGACGTAAAAGGTCCCAAGATTGGTGCATCAGAAATTCAGGGTAGTGGTCATCAAATATACCATTAATTAGCACCGATAAAGTCGGAGGAGATTTAAAAAAGATAATAACAAGGAAAAGTAGATGCATTTATCCTCTTAACTGATCCTGCCTAACAACCAGAACTTTGATCAGATTGGCTAAAAAACTTACCAATGAAAAACTGAGAAATAAAATATCAAAATTTGTTTTATTAAATACACTTATTTTAGTGTTAGAAATAAACCCCTTTCCACTTTTTCGTCTTTCTCCCTGTCTAAATTCTTCGGAGATCCTAGAGTGATAGATTAGTTTTGAGCCAACAAGATAGCAATTAAATGCAGCAAACCGGAAAATAACAAATGTTATAGATTCACCCAGCTTTACATATACTATGCTATATAAACTTCTCTGAAAACAACAAAGACAAACGTTAAGATAAACTAAAACGAATATAAAATGCCCCATCTATATTTATAGTTTTATCTGGTCTAACACAAAATAACTTTTCTTTTATGCCTTAATACCTACAATACTTTTCCAAGTAAGTTACCTTAGTTATACTTATTACTCATGAGATAGAAAGAGATCAAACAAATTTAGAAAAATATATTGAGAAAATTTTCTGTTGTAGTTTAATTGTCTCTCTTTCTCAAAACCTATATATAAATTCAGGTTCGACAGTTTGCTTACAAGTAAGTAAAACTGCAATATAATATTAACCATATTATACTAATTCTAACTGGTTATGTTTAGGGAATTTTCGCCTGGTCAATGTTTTTGTATATACAAATTATATATGGGATTATAAAAATTAAAATTACAAAAATAGTTTTAAAATTACACCCAAAATGTAGTTTTTAAGAAATTAAATTTCAAAACGATATTTACACACAGGATTCTGAAAATTAATATAAAATAGAATTTTAATTTTTGCAATCATTCATTAATTTTCTGAAGATTGCCACTTATGTGATGAAACATTCTTTGATGTTCCAGACAAATGCTACAATATTAAATAATCCATTATGAACAAAGTAACATATTACTAACTTCATACATTTAATATAGCAATAGAGATGCGCCAAATTAAAAAGTACAGATTAAAAAACGCTTACTTAATAAATACAAGACGATGATGTTTATTGCTGATTATTATTTTTTTCTAACTAAAATTCTAAGAGAGTGCTACTTTCTCTTACATTATAAGTGTTAAAGACGTCAAAATAATAATTATAGGTATCATAATAACGATTAAATGTACATTAAGTAAATGCATACTTTTATAGTTTCTAGTTGATTAGATTATCATGGGCGATAATAATGATTTATGCGGCTTTCTAAAAAAATGGATGGGCGAATATAAATCAAATGACGGTTTCATTCAAAGAAAAAATTATTAAAGTACTTTGATATTAAATGTTACTAATGTTTTAATTTGAACATTCAGAACTAGAGACACAACGGCAGATACAACCAGATATTAAATTAATATTTCAGAATTGGGAAGTTTTTCTATTTTAGTATCTAGATTATGTAAATTTGTTTATGCAGTTGTTTTAACGTTATCGTATGTAAAAAAGAAACCTCTAGTGCAGTGTTTCGCAAAACATTTGAATTGTATATCGGCAAAAACAAGTTTGATCAGGCCACTACCAGCCCCTTCTTTGAAAAAAAAAAATCGGCATAGATCGATAACAGCTCTGGATAGATAGCACAGAAAATACTATGTATTGCTCGTGTGATAATGATGAAAACATGCAGAGAATTATTGGCCAACTATCGTGCTGTGGATAACATTTAGTTAGATTTGTTTATGTTCTTCAGTTATAACGCAAATGTGGCCGGAAACCCTGGTTTTTGGAACACTGTCTTTAGAATAATAGCAAAACAAAAAATAATACTTTTGCATAAAACTGAACAAAACGAAATATATATTAGTATTGAAACAATAAATAAAATTTTAAACTAGATTAAGAATAGAAGAAATCTCAAAAATCAGATTAGTTATTATGTAATAAAAATTAATTAAGAATATAATCGATCATGATTTTGTGAAGTTTTTATTGCATCTATTTTATTGCTTTCGCTGGCTGCTTGCACTGATATAATCAAACTTAATACTCTTCTATACCATACATCAATATAAGCAGAAACAATGTCGAGTTTATATATACATATATTGCAAGCTGAGAACAAATTATCTTTCCTCATAATAGAGTATCTATAGTTAAGAGAAGAGATTTATCTGATTCTTGTGTAATAAATCAAAATAATAAATAACAAAAAACTAAGATATGAAGGATCGAAAGAACAATAAGAGTGAAACACTTAACTTATAATAAAAATTTAGCTGACACTGCACTGTTACGATCAAAGTAATAAAAGATAATTATTTATTTATAAGTATGCCTAAACTTTTCTCCACTGTATATTTTGTTCGCAAATATATATATACTTGTCTATGGCACACGACTAAACACTTGGCTAACAGATTAGCGAAGTAAATTAATTGCATGAAGAGCAAATTAATATTTATGGAAAAAAGGGGAACAAAGCAAATATATTATATTTACCAATCGATGATAAATTTGCTATTCTTTTCTAAACTAGTTGAGGTTTGTGTATATTATTGTCTTTTGATACTATAGTTTCCTTATTTATATAGTTTATTTGTTTCCAATATATATCATAAAGCGAGATAGCACTTATATGAAAATTAAATTATTTGTCCCGAAAATGTTGCGGTTTGTAATATTTTATATTAAAAAAATATATATTTAAAGGCAATTATTTGTGATATTTTAGTAGGTCTTATTCATTGTTATATGATAAATAAATTTGACAAGTGATCGATCCAAGTTATACTACTTCTGCTACACAATTTATTCTTTTAGCTCATAATAATATATTAGTTATATTTTGATTTATAGATTGATTTAAAAATCAAACAAGATTATTGTACAATAGTACTTTTATGCGCTTTATTTAGTAAAATTGAAAAAATAACTACGATTACTTATTATTATATTTAGTTGCAATCGTTGAATTATGATACACTAAAATAAGTGGATGTAATTCGTAGGAGTCGCTATATACTGGCACCAAAATTCGGGTAGGAGGAAAAAAAGAAGAATGGACATAAATTGCAGTCAACAAATGACTCTAGCGAGGTAGTCGAGTTATTTACGGTCGTCCCCAACACCTAGTTACAGTTACCAGGCAAGGTATATACAATATCTGATAATAAATTGAGTTTAATTCTTACTTGAGTTCCCTATTTTCAAGATTTACTTACTAAGATCTTCATCAAATCTGCAGAAGTGTGGTGGCTGGCTAATGCAGATAGAGCATGTGCGCTATAGAGTAGACCTTAGTACCTATTATTCTATAAATCATTATATAGGGTGTGGAGAACGGCACTAATCAGGAAACCTAATAATCCGTTCGACTCCCATATATAAGAGCGCACCAGGTCGAGCAAACAGCAACACTCTCTGGAGAGCACCTCTAAACTCATTTCATTATATCTAGAGGTCTTGTCTCGTGAGAAGAGAGAGATAAAGAAGAAGACTAAGAGTAAGCTCTAGGTCAGATCATATTATTATTATCTTTCGCTTTAGAGTATAGAGTAGAACTACAGTCTTACGAGTGACTGTCGGTGAATTCAAATAAAAATAGTGTTTTCCGAGGATGGTGTGTGTGTTCCCAATCTTTGGAGGGAGCCTACAACACACCACAGTTCTGCATGCACAGTCAAACCTTTTCAAGCAATCGGAATGAAAACTCTTTTATTTCAAAAACTTTGTAGTTTCGCAATATTGCTATATACAGGAGAAGATGTGCCCTGTGTCTAATCGTGGTTAGAGGAATACTAATACGAAACAAGAAGTTATAACAAATAGTTATATAAAGATCGGTTGTTGTTGAAATCTCTTCATCGAATGTTGTTAAAAACACTTCTAAAATTAATAAATCCGGTTAGAAAAATCTATTTTGCAGCTGAGATTTTGTACTGGTTTTAAACACACATTACAATTTAAAATTAAAATGAGATAAATTGAGGAAGTGCAAAGCTACAAATTTTACTTAGAGTGGAACAAGTAGTAAGAATTCTGATAATTATTTCAAATATAAAAACGTATGCTAAAAGTGTAATTATTTAAATCGTGTTAGAACAGATTAATATAATGCTGTGCAATATAGGGTAAAAAAGGTGCGAGTCACTAAAATTACATTTATTATAATAAACTGGTGTTTAAGTTAAAGTTTTTGCACGACATATAAATATCGGACATGTGACAGTATAGCAAAATACATATGTACATCTGAGTTTATAGTTATATTGTAACATTTTGAACATCTAGAAAGGATGTTATGCATAATATTTAAATGCAAGGACTACAATTTTGAAAATGAATAAAAACGGTATTGGTATGAAAAGATGGAATGATAAAGAAAAATTGTCAATTATATTGGGATGCAAAATAATTAAGTCACTAAAATTACAATAATTCAGTATTCATTCAAAATCAGGCAAGAATTTTAAGCTAATTTAATAGCATAAATATAGTTTCAAACATTAAATGATATAAATAACTTTAAAACTCTTTTTACCCGGCCGAAGTACACTACATGTAAGGGCCACCTTGCTACCCAGTTCTCAGACTTCCTATTCCTCAGATATTTCTCACCTCTTCACTCTCGAAGACGTGGCAGATGATCTTGGTGTGACGACGCCGACCCGAGGACTGGAGTATCTCCGGATCCTCCTCACCTCCTGCACCGCCACCTCCTGAGTTGGGGATGAAGCGTCGACGAGCCATTAGCACCAGAATGTCACCGATGTCTGCGATGTAGGAGATGGTGCGCAGGGCGTGGTCCATCACAATCTCCTAAGGAGAGGGCCAGACAAGGAAGATAGAGAATTAGCTGTCAGGGCCAATTAAGGCAGCGTTGGTACTTTTTAGAAACAAAAACACCAAGCTATGTATTATGTAGTTCTAGAAGAAAATAGATATAATCGATTATTAATTTCACTAATAAACGATCCGAGGCGTTTTTTTCTTACCTAGCTTAAACACACAAAGATGATTATTTTATATCAATAGCAAGAGAGTGTTTTTTCGATAAATTAAGGCAGCTACAATTCGATTGCTGGGGAATTACTATTGCTTTAGTCAGCATTGGCTTGGCACGTCTGATTACTCGTATTCCACGGGAAAAAAGTTTAACAACAATTCATAAATTCTTCCGTCACCATTGACTAAAACATGACTATATTAGAATCGTTTGTAAAGAGCTTTTTCAAGAGAATGAATAGGATAATACCGCAGATTTTAATCAAGTGATTACTGACTACTGGTTATAACTGGAATTGTGTATATTAACAAGTTTATCTCGATAACTTAATATATATAAATTTACGAAAAAATACTAAACCAACCTACAACAAAACAAATCAATTGATCAAATTAATATAATAAAGCAAAAGTAGACAAATATATTTTATGGAATTATATTATTAAGAGATCAATTCAGTTCGTTTTAAAATTGCACAATGACTTTGAGAATGAGATATTTTAAAATTTGATCACGTAAGCAAACATTACCTAGATATAGAGTAAACTTTTTTGTTTACACAGAAATTTCTCCAAATTCAAACAATATTCTACCAATTAAACATCAAAATAACACAGAAATTGAGGATTTATAATTCACCAAATATACATTACGCAGATAAACTGAAGATTATTTATTATTTACTACATATAAACAACCGAAAAAACTAGTATTAAACAAGAAATGGAATTAGCAGTGTGATTAGGAGAAAACTATCTGAGAATTAGAATTATATCTTCCAATTGATTGGAAAAAAGAAGAAATCTAGAAAGCAAATCAGTCCTCGCAAATCCGGCCAGCGTTGGCAGTAGCTATGTGGCTTATAGTTACATGTAAACTACAAGAGAGAGAAATAATGAATTAAACCATGTACAAAGACGAAGGATATTAGAGGAATTATTATTCCCATTCTTATTTCTACTCAGAGATTACCCATAACCACGTAATATTGGGGAAGATATTTTGTTGTGCAAAGAAGGTATATGAATAGTATTAACAAATACGATATTTGGCGTCTTTCATATAGACTTAATTCAGAGTATGATAATAATTATAAAATCACTCAGCTATATCCACAGTTTCGTTAATAAATTATCCATCTAATATTTCTGCTGTTTAATTAAATTACTGTTATTTTTATATTATTCTACTTAATATTGGAATTAGGGTACAGCGTAAATTATTTCAGCAGTGTAAATGCATATATTTTTATAATGTGGAAATTGAGTATAATTTCAGTATATTATATACATTACTGCAGAATTGTGTATAAAAAATCAGCTTGAAATACAAGAGGGAAAAATAATTATGACTATAAAAAGCTATGAAGTATATGATAATATATTTTAGTTATACAAAAACTTTAAATTCGTAAGTCATTAAAGACATTATTACAACACATTACTAATAAGTTCTGTCTAAACGTAAAACTATGATATGAAATATAATTTGTATATTGAGTACAGTAGTTTTCGAAACACCTAAAATTAATGTTCAGGTTTGGCAATTTGATCCAGCTAACGTTATAATTATAATTATAAACATAAATATATGTAGTTATAGAAACGACAATAGATAACGCATCAAGGAATACACATACATATACAGTTGTTGTGTATAACTGATAAGCACTGTATTTTCTTAAATACAAAATGAAAGAAAGAACAACTATATGCATAAACTAGATATCTATAACATTGAAGAAGTCAATTTTTATTTTTAAAAATCTTAGTTCAAATTATATAAAGACTAATATAATGGCCATTTTATGGTTTATATCCATAAAAAATGGGATTTAAATCCATAGTGGCATGCTTAAACAAATAAATGTATACATATATATAACGAAATAAAAACGTTAAAGCTCAACGAAAATATTTTCGGCACAATTATACATTCCTATTTAAAATAATACAGGGGGATAATAGAGGAATTGTATCAAACGCGAATGTGTGATAAATCAGAGGCTTATTTCTCGGGAAGAATAATTTAGACGTTTCCTTTCTCTGCTTTAGACAAGTACGCGCATGTCCATCGGAAGGGAAAGAAAAAGGAGTGAAGGAAAATGCGATTAGTAAAAGTGAATAAATCGTCTTGATTATATGTGGCCTTCTCTGCAGACAATCTATTAATAGCCACGACTTTTAGCTGCATTTTCAATTAAAATGTATAATTCAGCAGATTAGATATTGAGAAACAGAGCAAAGCAAGCAACGTGTGCAATCAGGCGATGCTAGATTGTCTAGAAAGATATAATATTCAGAGAGTAATATATTATATCTGTTCTTCTCGAAAGTATAAATCAAGTTAGTAGACAAAGAATCAGTGATTGTCACACAACGCACTTGTAAATTTGTGTTGAGAACCATTATTTTCTCCGTCGAGACGAAAAGATCAACTGCAACGCTTGGCTGATTTTCACCTTCAGGAGCCTGTCGAAAAGCGATAAAAAACAATGTTATTTAATAGATACAATGATAAAATACATAACAAATTTAACGTACTACTGTTTAAGTAGAATATAACATTAAAGTTGTCGTATTTATGGAGTAAACTTGCAACTTAAAATATTCAAAACGAATTATTTAATGTTGACTAATTCCTCCACATGAGTAATATCTGAATGAAGATAGCAGAAATTGTACTACATTATAGGGAGCAGAAAAATCCCACATACAATACAAAATTAGATGATAATAAATATCCTTAAAGAAAGAAAAATTAAGTCTTTACAACAGTAACTGATTGTAAAGATTTTTTCTTATTACAAATATTAGTACAAAAGTCAATGCATTTAAGTATAATAAAACATTTTTATTGTTACTAAAGAAGTATCATTTGACAGAGAAAAATGTGTAATAAATGTAAATCTATAGAACAAAAAATGAAACGAAATAACTAGTTTATGTAGAAATCGAAACATCCCTTTGATATAAACGTTCCTTTCGACATATATTTGACACAAACTAGTCTATAAACCATTATTGCAATTTTTTTCTATACAATATAAAAAGTTAAAAAGCATAAATAATTATACTTAATTGCGTTTCATACAGTATTTTATATTTGGAAATTTTGAATTTCTTAACATAAAAGTATATTCTAATTGAATAATAATATAAATTCCGAACGAGCATTAATTGATTAAATTTAATTAAAAGTAACTTTTTTCTCATTCAACGCTGAACGCTTTATCACAAATTTAATTTTAAATATAATAACAATATGATACAAAAAAGCTATATTGTAAAAAAGTGATATAAAATGCTTAAAAAATATATTTACTAATAGATGAATTTTAAATTTAGTATATAAGGTAAACATTTAATCTGAATAATATGTTTTAGTGAATTAGGAAAAAAACAAATTCCTATTATCAGTATTAGCGCTTCCGACATACACTTGAATATAATAATTTATAAAATAAGTACTACTAACAGAATAGCAGTAATATGTAGTAACATAAATGAATAACAATGAATAAACTTGAATAAACAATTATGGTAATCCAGTGGAATAGTAGATATCATCAACAACATAAAGTGGGACCAATAAAGAATATACATTAAAGAATACAATATACATATAAAACAAGCGAAGTGTGCAGCTGAATAAACACAAATTTATCGTCAAAATATGTATTCTGAATAATACATACTTTTGTTAATAATTTAAAGTCATTATAATAATTTAAATCCCGAATAATTAAAGGCCTAATTATGTAAAAAAACAAGATTATAGAGAACGTACATACAAATATATTAAAATTTAGTAATGCAGATTTGCTAAAAAATACTTTATTATAGGCTGTTTAAATGAAAAATGTAATTTTGCCTATTTTCATAATATAGTTATTTAGAATCGGAAATAGAAAGTTTAGTGAATGCAACCTGTTAAAAACAAACAAATACAAATAAAAATAATTTTTTTTAACCCATTCCTCTTAATTCCCTAAATATTTGTGAAGAGAAAGCCTACTTTAATCGAAACCTTGAAAATAATTTGCTAAGTAGTTAATGTATTCTAAAATTTTATCAGTATTTGAGAATAATTTTAAATTATAATGTGCATTGTGCTTGAAAGATTAAAGGTTAAATAATTTAAATTGACAGTACAAATAAATTATTAAACCCAGATAACTTGTACATATTGGCAATAAGACTTATTAGAAAAATAATCAGCTGGTTTCAAATAAAGATGTGCATATGACGCTATATTATAGGTATCACTTTGGAATGTCTTGAAAATTGAGCACATACAGCAATTTAGTGCAGTTTTATAAGAGTTGACAAGAAGCAAACAAGTAGGCAAGGGCTGGTGTGTGTTGGAAGAATGTTATTACAATATCACACAATACACTTAGGGGATTTGGACCGTCTATAAGATTGGAAACTACCTGATAATGTTCACCAAAATGTAATTTTCCAAGTACCTGAAGAAGTTTATGAATTAGACACATGAGAACTTAATAAAAGGCATAGCCTATATAGAGACGAAGAATAGGTTTACATCACGGACAATAAGAAATCAAATCAAATTATAATTTGTATGTAATAATTTAATTAAAATATTATGTACTTTTTTTAAACTTAAAGATGTACTTTTATGCTTTTATAAATGTAAAGCTTTATGTTTTGAGAATACAATGGTACAATGTAGTAATAAAACATAATAAAACAGAAACTATACCTAAATAAAAAAATATATATACAAACATTGCCTTTGAATATGTATTAAAATCACAACTAGCATAAAATTCTAACAACAAGCAACATGAGTACAAAACTGATTTTTTCGGCATAATAATTGTCATTATAGTACTAAATTCAAGTATCACAAGAACTAAAAAAATTATGCATGCAAAAAGTAAGAGATAGACAATTTTCTAATTTATTTGAATTGTAGTCCACGTTTCCAAAATACACGTATACATACTATGTAGTATGTACATACATAGATATTAAAACAAGTTTAAGGAGAAAATAGAAGAAAATATTGTAAAGCAAAGACGAAATAAATAAAAAGTATACTTTGGGCTCTAGTCTACTATAAATTGAGTAGCATTCTGTCGAGAAGCATATTGTGTTCATACATAATATCAAGCAAATAACACAACAAAAGAAACAAAGTTAAAGCCACACTATATTTTTATTCACAAAAAATTAACATAGGGTGTTCCGACAAAAAAATATTTTAACATAAAGATGTCATAGTATAAAAATTTTCATTATTTTATTGACACAATAAAAAAGGAAATTATTATTTTTTAATAAAAAGATCAAATGACTTCTGCTCTATATTGGTGATCTAAGAATTTACTGAAAGAAACGAATTATTTTTGACCATAATACTGTTCGATGGAAACATTCATGTTGTGATATATTTTGATGTACATATAATAATAAAATAAGTAGCCACTATAAAGTAATTTAACGAAAAAGTGTTTTAAACTATAAACATAGTAAAAAAAAATTTGTTGTAAAAAATTTGATAATTTTTGGCCTTATTTACAATTGAACAGTTATTTTGTGTTTTGGATGCACTAAATGTTCTAAATTTTGAAGTATAATTAATATTAGTAAAATTATTTGTAATCTTTATAGATATCTGTGTATAATGATTAATAAAGTGCTGTTCATTAGTACAAATTAAAGTTGAAACTATATTCATGAAATATTGAACGTAATATGCTTAAAAACTATCAATACTTAAATTAGACGACACATTAACATGAATATTATAGACGATTTCGTTCCAATATGTTTATTTAATTGTATTAATACTAATGTAGGGGCCTCAGAGTAAGCTAATGCATGCATGATGTTGCATAATGAGTAAAGTTTCACTAATAGATAACCGAAATCAGTCATATATTTTTAACATTTCACCTCAGAATTTTGCATTAAAATCTATAATAACCAGAGTTTTGACAGGTTAAAATAGAGTAGTCACTATAGATTATTATAATATACACTACAGGATGAAACTTAATAAAGCGAACTAAGAGCGTAATAGAACAGACAACACGACTGATGATGCGTCACAAATTAATTGAACATGACGACAGTTAAGTTAGTTCATTTGTTGGGAGTTTAGAGGTAAGAGATAATGACAATGGCAGGTGGGAGACACAATGGCATCACGCAACAATAAATAGACAAATGAAAGTCAGTAGGTGGGTAGTACAAGCAGAACATTATTTACAGGCGAAACAACTTACCGAAGACTAGATAAAAAAGAAACAAAATGAGAGGATATAGAGTGAAACAATTTGAAATAAATCAGCATACGAAGAATAAAGTACCAAGTCAGTGACACCAATTATAGTGGCATCAATTCAATATAGTATATTCTCCATCGTATAATTTTGAATTCATGCAAATACCTTAGTTTGATCTATGTATGTATACTACAATTTAATTCCTATAAAAGTAATGAAGGAGAACAACTAATACTGACCAATTTTCGAAAGAATATTAAGGTAACGAATTTATAAATATATATAATAATAGTTTATTAATTAAAACACAAAAGAACAAATAAATGGGCTTTTAACCAAAAAAGAAGGCATAAATTATGCATACAAAATGTGTGAATGTATTTTAATACAATTAGTATAGTGACTGCACTTCAATTTTATAACTTAATCAAAACTTATAAATGTAGCAATATTAAACAAATCAATTATAGAAAAATTGCCGGCAACTATTAATTAAAAAAATATATGTTAAAATATGAACATTTTATAAAAAAGTAATTTTTAGAAAACTTTCTATATTATAATACAATTAGGCTCCTACAAATATTACATTGCACTGTTCCATAAACAGAAAATATGTACATGTATAAAATATTTAAACACAATATTACAAATTTTTACATTCTATTTTTTGTAGTATCTTTAAATTATTTTAACATGTGTTTATTTAAATTAAATGATTTTAAGACTTACATTTTTTTAATAAAGCAGATAGTTAGACAAAATAAGTCAGGCTTGGAGCTTAGTTTGAATTAACTTTGCCTAAATGTTTTCTAACCACTGTACCTAAGAATAGTTTGTTAGTTTAATTGCATTTCAATGCTTGTGTGCTAACTGATTTAAAATTTAGTATTATCAAGTCCGTTTACGAGACAATAACCATGATATACAGACATACATACTTAAATTATCACACGGTAACTTTATCCGAAGTATCAACTAGAAAACAGAGAAACCGATATTTCGAGAACAAAATTTTATTCAGTTGGCTAATTGAAAGCTGCTAATGTATTTATTTACGGAACTAAGTTTACAAGAAATTAAATTATTACTGATATAAATAATACATAATTTGATTAAACTTATCATTCTGTGAAAATCGAGATACGTATTCATTAATTATTTGTATCTAAATTGAATATTTGCAACTGATTTTAAATCCATTTAATATAAAGGTATATTATGTATTTATTATACATCAGAGAAACATACAAACAGGGATTATAGAAATAAAGATATAATATCGACAATTCGAGCTTTATATATGTCTAAATAAATATAATAACATAAATTAAAGTATGTAAACATAATTTCTAAGGGAGCATTTTCAGAAAAGTGCCATTTGTTAATGAGAGCATAATTTGCAAATGTTAATTCTTGTGAGATAACTTAAAACTTGACAACATACTTGGCTAGAATTTAACGAAAATGTAAAATGAGATGTAATTACAGAATATTTTACCTCATAGCTTGGACGTATTTTTTACCGAAGTGAAAGTAAGGATAAGCGAAAGTATTTCAATAAAAAAACAATATGACTCAGACAATCGTGGATTTTCATTCGTGAAGTTCAGAAACTAAGTCGGCTCACTATTAAACAAAGGAAAAAGTGGGAGGGAGTAGATATTTTTGAAGAATTAGAAAGTAACTTTAGCCAGTGAGTGCATGGATGCTTATTATGTTACCAAGGCAGCAAATATACCACAGTATGTTCCGCCTCTTTTTAGCCACGCGATGGTCACTAAAAGCCTGAACCCACCCCTCATTCCATTCAACAGAGTAATGGAACATAGGTTTGGTGAACAAAGTGAACAAAGTGGACAAACACTGAACTGCGATCAATTAATGATTCATGAAGTAGCTCTAGGTTTAGTCGATTTCTACCTGGAAACTTTATACTGTCACTACATTGTTGTTATGGGTAGCTAAATCATCCAGCTTTCGTAGGTAGCTAAGTATGTAGATTGCACTACTAGTAGATTATAATATCATATTATATATAGATATTAAAGTGTAGACCAACTGAGAAATAAATGTGGCGGAGATAAAACAACAACATATAAACAGCACGTCCTGATGTACTTATACAGTGATTGATTTTCTTAATTGGGAAATGTTTCATTCATTTTTGGGAGAATGCCTATACCGTCAAATAAGCAGTTAGCATAATTAAAGAAAGAGTTGTTTTAATCCGATTTCTAAAATAATTGCTATAATTATTATTAAATATACCCGACATAGCGTAAAAGTAAAAAAATATTACTATTTCATAGTATGTACAAAGAAAATGTGACATCACATTATGAAAATGTCATCATAAAATAGATATAATTCTGCGCATTAATAGCGTACAAAGAACCAACCCATTTAAATATATCAATAATATTTTACGGATTAAAAACAAAGCACAAGGAAAAAATGTAACTGTAAAATTTTAATAAAAATTAGGAAAACAAAATTGGCATATTTTCAAAACTACCATTTTAGCAATAATATTAGTATTACACTTGTTGCTACAGCTTTTATCTCTCTAAACTGTTGGAAAATATAATATTAATAATTTTGACGAACAATAAAATTGTAGACTTGTAAATTCATTAATAATACAAATATAAACATATTACAATAAAACCATCAGCTCAACTTACAATTGATAAAAATATTATTCAAATATATTTTAATTAAAGTACTTTTATAAATTCTGCACTACATTATTATATAGGTATTTAGTTAGATACTAATCAACTTCCTTATAATATCTCCATGTCTATGTACCTTGATTCTGCCGACAGCCTCTTGTGCTTGTATCATCCGAGTTGCCTTAGAGGGCTGACCCTCTGACACAAGCTGTGTGCTGCCCAGGTACTGGGCCCGAAAGAGAACACCTTCTATAAGGACTGCAGGATGGTCGGGGTGACGGACGGCAACTGCACAACATGTATGTAGTTCATCGTCGTTGTCAAGGGCAATGCAGCCAATAGACCAACCACAGGTGAGGAAAGACAAGAGAGTTTGTAAATATTGTGATATAAAGAATTATGGGATAAAGCTGTACATTGTTGCTAAAGATTAATATTAGAATACAACAAAAATACTAAATATGACTTAAAAAATCGTCAATTGTAAGGACCTTGAATTGTTTGATTAATTATTACAGTAACGTGTTTATTAATAACATTGTAACTATATGTGCATAATACACTATTACAGAGTTTATTTTAGTATTTTTTTTTCATAATAATAAAGGTATGTATGTGATGGATTTACTTAATGAAATTAAAATTGTAAAGAGAAATGGATTTTATAAAAATTTCTAATATATTGTAATTTTTTATAAATGTCAGGTTTAATTGGACGGATGATTCTATTTTATGGTTTATGACAACTACACTAATAATAGACTACATATATCAGATATATTATAGTTATTAAAGATATGACGATAGAATAAATTCGGATATCATCATCAAATTTCTGCATAATTAGATGACTAAAACAAAGGAATAGGTACAAATAATATACATTTAGAATGATACTTAGTATCCAACAATGTTTCTTATTTCGTCACAGTAGTACCTACAATATAATACTATATTTTCAAAAAACAATTAATTAAGTTATTTAGGAGATAGGTAGGTTTGACAGTTGACTTGTAGATTCCCTATAGAGCTGATAATATATAATTTCATTGCTTGCCAATATATTATATCCATACCTATAATATAAGGCTTTTGTGCGTACAAAGACAACCCAGAAAACGTAGAATAATTTCTACAATCAATTCTTTAATTAAAGTCACTGGGAGAGACCTTGGCGAAATAATTGATCCTTTATTATATCCACGCTTCTTCATTTAGAGAATTCAGGTCTCTTGGATACGTGTCCAAATGGAGATCTATTGTATCTTAGAATATGGCTACTGGTATGCGTAAATGGGTATATTGCATATGGGTGAACAAACTACCAATTCTTTTTAACTCGAAGAATATTATTGTGTTATAAAACTCTTGGGTATTAAGCGTTAAACTTTTAATTATTATATTTCTATATAATGTACGATAGTCAATAAATAGTGTTCGCACGATTAGGAAACTAATTAAAATTAACTAAAAGGTCCAATCAAAGTTACAAAGATAGCTATCTTTACAAATATATTAAATTTAATTTTTAGAGCTAGTATCATATTAATAAAATGTATGAAATACATAAATCATACATGAATAGATAAAAATATATAAATTAGATATATTAAAAACAATTTTTGGTAGACTTGAGGAAGTAAGTTATTTTGGAAGTAAGCTATAATGCATAAATTTCTATAACAATTTATTGATGATTATATTTAAACGTAGATATACATATGTGTTATGCTTACGAGTTAATAAAACAAACATTATGATTTGATATATAATCTATTAACATACGCTCTGAAAGTTATATATTACAAAATTAAACGTCCTGATAATTTAAATAATTTAAAATAGCATTAAATTGATGTTCAAATTAAGGCTAAATATAGAAATATCTCTTCCATGAAAACATGATTGCGAATTAAAAATGTACAAATAAAATTTAGCTTTAGAAATTCTTATGGTCCACTCAACCTACATCTAGGTACATTATATCAATCCTTTAATTCAGAAAATCAATTAACCCCTTCAACAAAATCATGTTAGTAAGATATTATGTATCAGTGTCTTTCTATAGCTCTGTCGATAGCATTAAACTGGAGGTGGAAAAAAAGAATGGGTATCGAAAGGAGAGAGTATTGTAGAGAATTACTTACGGCTGAACCGCTTCGTTTTCTACTTAGAATCCTGGTCTACCATTATACTTGACAATCGGGAAGATTAAACAATATCATCGGAGAATTACTAATTTGATTTTCTCACGCAAAAGGGTGATTTCCCTACAGACGATGAAGGCAAGTTCACTTTATATTAGTCCTAGATAAACTATAGAACGTCAAGGGGTTCACTTGAGTGGCGATATAGTGCTCACAATATCACTCACTTAAGTACCAATATAGGTTGGTACACATATCCACTTCTCCTAGATTATTTCAAGAATCGCCTTTAATACTCAGCAATCGAATAGCGGTAAAACATTGATTGTTTGAAAATCAGTTCAATACTAACAATAAGGTATATTATGTTATTCTAGGCTTGCTTGTTAAATAGTCGTATCTAATTGTTTATACCTACTATAATTTAATAATTTTCTATCGTGTTTAATCTTGTGTTATATATGCATTTACAGGTGTATACGAAAATGCCTATATGCATATAAAAATTAATATCATCATTAAAAGAATGTGGATATATTATGCCTTGTGTTTATATAAAGTGAAAATGACATGTGCGCAATAAGTAGGTACCTATATATAGGAAATGTATAAACGGGTACATTATCAGTTTTATGCTGCTGATACTATACTTATATTGTCCACTATCGATTATACAAACTATTATAAGATATATTTTATTTTAATATTTATGTATTAATATCTTATTATCATTATTATTATCTTATTTTAACTGTTAACGACAAAAGAAGGATAAAATGTCAATGTATAGTATAAAGTATATAAACAAATAAATTTAAATAACTAACAAATATGGCATATTTCGTACAATATATACAATAAAATTATAAAAAAATGGAAAAACATATTTGTTACGCACATTAGTAAGAAAAAACATTTACATATCATTAAAAATGAATCAAAACCTTACCGAGTAGTTTGCTTCCCTTGCCAGCTATAATAGGTGATCCCAAATACCAAAAGGTAAAATGTTTAGTGAAAATAGCATGGAACTTATCCATGCTAAAATCATTGATATTATGAGTTCCACATAAAGAATGATAGACTCACTATGAAAGATATCATTTATAGTTTTTAATAAAGCAACTTTGCCAAAACAAATTAAGAAGCCTCCTTAACAGAGGCGTCTAATAAGGATTTGTAGAATATTTAAAACATAGTTTTAAACTAAAATGAGATATATTAAAAGACGACCAAGCACCACCTACATAAATTGGATTGATTAAAATATATTAACCCTCAATGACAAACTTGTGTTATTGAGTATAGAGATAAGCATTTATAATAAAAGCATAAAATAATAATTGTGGGGATAGGTGCGGGGCCATACACCAGTGAGTGAGATTGTTGGCGAGTGATGGTCCCAACACGGTTACTTACCATCAGTTTTGTCAAAGTGATTGTAATGAGGTTGGAAATCAGGGGTCACAAGAAGAAAAGTGACATGTTGGCATGGGAAGAGTGAAGAAAGATGTAGAAAAGAAACGAGTGTTTTATGATGTGAAATCGAATTTACAGATGTGAAATCGATTAGAATATTAATATGCAGTTATAAACATAAAAAGTACCTGTTACTGTGCAGACATCATGATTTAAGCTATTATACGCACCGTTATGCACATTAACTAGCCATAGTCATCTGGGTATACGCATAGTTTCACCATTGAACAAGTGTTTTTGTTCAATAAAAATCGTATAATAAATTGATTCACTTAATGGCAATAGTGAGTTATATTTTAAATTATGAAATAAAAATATAGACAGAATTTAAAAAGTAAGTATTAATTAACTAACAGGCGCACATGAATATTATAAATCACCTTGCGTAGTTTATTAAACGTAACATTATAGAAAGTTTTAATTGGGAACATCAGCACTATGTGAAAAATCTTTTTTTTTTACAAATATATGTAAACCACATCTAACATTTAACATTATCAAACAACAGTGCATCCATTCATTATTTACTTACCTATAAGAAAGTTGGACTTATCCATTATTTACAGACACTGTCTGTAGAACACTGCATTGCATATATCGAACAATGCGGGTGCATACGATATAGACCTATAGCAAGTTAACTGTATATATTCCAGTTTAGCATGTGTATTACAGGGTCCTACCGGCCATAGACTAACAATACACGGTTAATACAATACTCTGCTGTTAGTCTATGGGTTCTACCAGCAATCTACGCACGACACGAACAACACAGGTAGTATATTCGTATTAAAACATAGATGGAACATTTATAACTAAAAATGCATTACGGCTGATAATATGTTCCTCTATCCAATTTCATTATGTTTTGCATCTGAGTCAATGAAACATACGGGATTCCTTACATCGTCTTCTTATTATGAAGCACGATGGATGATTCCTGTATTCTGCAATTTGTTTTATCACAGATGAATCATCTTTTTACCAAATCACAAAATTAGCTAAGAATATGCTGCCTTCTTCGGAAACACAAGCTCTAGTTTATACAGACAGGTAGATATATCTAAACAAGCATAGGTACTATTATATTAATGACTACGAGTAAACGGAAAAGCCAGGAGATACTTATTAATTGGCTCGGTATGTAAATTAGATCGTGCATTTTCTTAAAATGTAAAATAAATTGAGTTAATTCCTCTGAGACTATAATAATAAGAATTGATACTATCGGAATTTTGTTCGTATTTACCTTACATTACATTACAATCAATGATGTGAGTTAGTTTATTGGGGTTTTATAATATAATTAAAATAGATATACAAAACTAATTAAAAAAGGAAAATTTTCTATTTATTCAGATTTTAAAAAGAACATGAAATAAGCCTTAATTACAAACTCAAAATATTTCATAAATATGAAAATGTAGCACTTAGTTTTCTAAATTAACAAAATTTGAATAAATATTTTAAATACATTTATGGGACGGCATTTATACTGCCAGTACGATGTAAAATTATTATGTATTTTATAGATTAAAGATGAAAATCTTAATGAAGCTAATACAAGAATGGGCTATCTCAAGGGAACTATCAATCTTTTACCATTTTAAATGTTTACTAATTTGTCTTCATTAATATGTTTAGCTATATGGGAGGGAAGATAATATTCTTCGGAAATAAAAAAAAAACATTATCATGACGAAGATAATATACAACGTATAAAGTCAAAGTCTTTAGAAAAATTCGAAATAGATTTTATAGCTTTAAATCATGATTTATTTTGCACGTATATGTATGTATATATATACCTACACTACATGCAAAGGTAGAGATGTATGTTGCATATATAGCTGAGTATATTCCACGGAAGACTACAGATAAGATTGCATAAATATACACAGAATTAGAACCACAAAGATTGTATACTCAGTAATAATAAATCTTGATTGACATACCTTCTCGGCCCTTTTTCTTCTTTTCCGACTGAAAAAATAAACGAAAAGAGAGAAAGGGATATATATATAAGTGCGTAACACGGTCATTCGTATAATTATATATTATATACCTATATACGACTAAACTAAGACTTGGTGTGAGAATTAACAATTCAAAGATCGAAAGAGCATAAAGCAAGAAAAGGAATGAGTGAGAGTTGAGAAATATTTTATTTATTTATTGATTGATCAAGAAGGAAGGGAAGATGGTTGATAACCGCTCTTGGGTTTACCGTTGATTGATCGATCTAAGTGCCAGAACAGCAGATAAGCCTGGTCTAATCCATTTGTAGTTGAGGCTGTGTAGCTCCGCCCCTTCCTATACCAGGAGAGCTATAAAACTGAAGCAGGCAGTATAGGAGCAACTAGCACAGGCTGTATCTACACTGATAAGCAGGAAGGTCGACCTCGATGCGTGACACAACAACAACAACAGGCTCTATTATAGTCAAAGAGAGTAACACCTACCAGGGCTCTTTGTTGCGCCAGCTCCGGGATTTCAGTGGGTTCCTCTCGTTGATACTCCTTTTGAAGGAGCTTCTCAGTGTCTTCGTCGCTCTCATAATCTGCCGGGAAAGGGTGACTATTAATTTATTATAGTAATAATAATACTATCATGCACGCAAAGGTTTGGCACTATCTTTATTATTATTTTAGAGTGTTTACTAGATACAGGACTCGAAATTATCTGGAATTCCCAATTCCTTTATTTGATTAGCTATGAAACATTTTATTTTTAAAACACAAAGTTTGAATATTCGAGAAAAATAGTCGTTGGAGTTGGAACCATATACTTTACTTACCTAAGGTGAGGGTGGGGTAGTAAGGGGTACAGGACAAAATGAGATAAGAGCGGAGGAGAAATAAAGTAGAAAAGAGGGGAGGGGGAATAGTTCTGGGCTCTGAAAATTCAGGCAACGTAAAAAAGGAGGGAGGGAGGACAAATTTAATTTCCCTTCAACCCGAAAAGAAATGCTAGATAGGTCTGGTTGAGACACAGTTCAAAAATATGAGCTTGAAGGGATTAACCGAAAATATAAAAAATTGACTCTTTTTATTATCACATTAAGTTAAAAAACACTTTTTGTTAAAGCGCAAGTTTAATTATAATTATAGTTATTTATCTGATGAAAAGATTATATTTAAAACATTTATATTTGAAATAAGCATCTCATCTAAAATATTATTAGCTTATGCTTTTAAATTAATAATTGTTAAACACAAAATTCTCTCACCTAAAGATGCGTGTGACTTTGATAAACATTGTTATAGTTTTTATTAAAAACATCAAAAATATTTCTACAAACTACTTTTTTCGATATTTTTCATTTTTATTAAACCCTTTAAAATATATGAGTGAATGAGTTAGACATTTAAAAGTTATCTGAAATAAATATTAAGCATTAATGGTTACCATTTCAAAGAGAATAAAGCAGATAACAGAGAAAAATATGACTGTATAGAGCAAAACACTCAGTATGAATTTGTACAACTAAATTAATTTCCACATTATTAGAAATGTTTCTAAAGCATCAGTAAATGTTTCAATACAAAAAAAGACTTTTTAACGCAGCTTATTGATTTTATGTTAGAGATGACATTATCGCTTACAAAACAGTATTTAACCATTAATATCATCGTGATGTAGTCAGTTTTACAAAATAAAGAACATTTTTAAAACATCACGTGTAAAACAGTAAATAAAATATACATTAATGTTTCTTGAAACTTGAAACACTACTTTATAATACCAAGAAGCTATACGACATTAATGCAAAAGCATATTAATATAAAACACATTAGTCCATTAACATATGTAGTCATATGAAAGTAGATATTAACCACAAGGCATATGTTAGTCAAACAAGAAGTAATATCAAACCATTTTTAATTATGGCATTTGCTGTAGGCATAGCAGAATTATTAATGATAGTATCTAAAAACGATTAGCTATAACAATACAAACAAACAAAGTATAAAAAATATTAATGTAAAAGTGTATGTGACTTAAAATATATTTCTAATATACTATAAATATTTTGAACGTCAGAATTTCAAAATAACTATTTTTGTGGTATTTGCATAACTCAGTACGAACAAAATATTCCATTAAAAAAGAATACTTCTTAATATTTCCTAAAAAATCAAACAGATAAATTATATGTGCTTAAAAAACTAAAATAATGTTTGTTAAAAAAGTTACACATACAAAATCTTTGAAATAAGTAACAAAGTATCTAATTTTATATCCCTTATAATATTAATTACAGAATTTTAGATCTTTAGGTCTCACTAAGGTCAACCAATTTCGTTGCAATTTTCCGGTGCATGCGTTTTAGTTTAGACTTTATTCTACCATGACGTAGTGAAGGAGAGGAATAAAACTGAACACAAATAATGAGCCTCCCAACCTACTAAGTGGATACAGTTTATTTCTATTTTACGAATAGATGTATAACTGGATGTGCGGAGTATATATGTTGCATCTACGTTATAGCCAGTAGAATTTGTAGTAAGTGTTTGATATCAAACTGAGGTCAACTAATCATACGCGTATTCTATACTACTTACAAGCAGCACTAATTTTAAACAAATACATACATAATAATTATCATACAATATAAAGGGCTGTTGGGAAAGGTTGAGGATCGTAAATGATTAGAGCTTGCAATATGTATTTAAAATAATATATTAAATAAAAACAAAACAGAGTTGTGAGAAGGATAGCGCAGATCATAAAATGATCGCAGCCTAATGATCGCAGCCTAATAAATGATCGGAAAATAAAAAAAAATTAAAAGTGACGACATTGATAATAATATAATATATTTAAATTTATGGCGCTAGCTTTTAAACTTATCTAGTTATCATTTTAAAGAATGATACCGTCAATTTGAGTTTCATAATAATTACATTATATTGCAAATATAAGAAATAGCTGAATCATATTATGGAATTAGTTAAATTATATAAATTATAAGGAATTAAAAAAAAGTGATTATAAAATACAAGTGACACCCAGTAAATCCAAAATATTATATGGAATAAGTATTAAACAAACGCATTGAAACATTAATATACTATTTAAATAAAACTATTCAAAATATATGAACTTATTATGGAAATAAAATTGACAACATGCCCTTCTAATACTTGTCTTTTTACTGTTAAAAATCTATTAATCAATTACTAATCATAATTTAGAAAAATGAATTTTAAATTCTACAATAAATTTTAATGGTGTGAAGAATTGCATAACGCATAATTTTGATTTTTAGAAAGATATGACACATACATTAAAGGAAAATACTTATTTTCATAACACCGTTTGTGATAATGGGAAAGGATGACGATAACAGTAGCTGGCAGGTTAAGACAATAATAACTATTCTATTGCGTAGTTAAAATAGTAATATCGCAAATTAATTTTCGCTCATGTGAGGAGTGTGTGGTTAGTAAGGGTAGGTACTTGATTGTTTGAGTAAGAAGTAATGTGCGATTTAGTTAACAACAAGAATAATATTGAAAATAAAATAAAACAGAAACAAAAAGCAGAATAATAAAAATAAGGTGCAGTTATTAATGGTAGATTATTTATACATACTAGAAAAAAGTGAAACAACAGTCATATATTAATGTCTACAGAAGGAAATATTAAGTAAGATGAGTATAAAGCTGGACATGCAAGTGAGTTAGCAAAACAGATTCGCGAGAAAGATTATTACTATAAGAAAGATCACATCGAGATTGATGGCGAGAAACTCGGCACTTTGGACTCTAAGATACAGATATCAAAATATTAAAAAATGTGAGAAAGAAGTAAAGACAGGATGGTTATTGAGCCACCCATTGACTCGGCCATCAACCTCTGTGGTCTCTGTAAATGTGCAAATCTTTCCTGAACTGCATAGCTTTTTTTCCAGTTTTTCTTTCTCTCTACCTCCATCAGCTCGATGCGGCGGCTGAGACTGGAGATTCTGAAGCTGAGAGCTTCTAGATTGAAACTCCTGACTCGCAGAACCTTTCACACCTCCCCGGCCACCACTGCTTCCAGAAGAAGAAGTCTTTCGATTGGCAGAAGACATCGACGGCGCTGATGTACGTCGGCGGTCAAAATAGCTGTTATGCTGCTTTTCCTCTTCAGTGAGTCTTTTACCTCCTTCAGCCATCGCTGCTGCTGCTCTACAATTAGCATGATGACGTTGTGGTTGCCCAGCAACGCTTGCGTGGGTCTGTTGATAGTACTGCTGGTGATGATGTCGGTGGTAACTGCTATGATGATGTCGACGCTGGGAGGATGTATCTTCTTCGGGGCCAATATCCGAACCATCCAGTTCACTAGGGGAGGTGTTTTCTCTTCGTTCGTCGTCATCGTCTTCTTCTTCACCCTCGGAATCAGAGGAACTGTAGACGGTGTGATTGCTCGCGGGGAATGTCCAGTGTTGAGCCTCCATTTCCCGAGCCGGTGTGATATTATGGGGACCGCTTGAGTTCGCCAAAGGTTGGGGGGTACCTGTACCTAAAAAGGACCCATCACCATGTGCACGCAAGCATCCACAATCATTTAGTCAACAGTTCTTATCATAATAATAGTTGTTGTTGATCACTTGATAACATAATGACTTTATTTAAAAAGCATTTTAGTTAAATTAACTATAAAAATAATTTGATTAAGATGTAATTTGAAAAATATTTAAGTGTGGAAACCATATAAATTTATCTCAAAATAAAATATATTATTAAAGTAGAATACTCTGACTTATTGATAACTTTTAAAACTGCTTCACTCTGATTAGGGATACAAACAGTACCCATATAACTCAGAAGCAAATGTTTTGTACATATCTAAATGGCTTACAGCTAAATATTAGCATTTAACCAAAGATTGGAGAAATGAATTGGTTGCTTCTGTTATTTTGGTATATAGCCTGCAAATACCGTAATAATAAATAAATAACCATAACAAAATGTGCATATCTCCCTAACTAACAGTAGTATACTACAGTTCGGGACGGATAATTATGGTTTCCATATATCTCCATGATCGTTCGATTTATAATTTCAGTGGTAGTTTAGTTTAAGAAACATATGTATAAATACAATACAGCATAATAAATAATTAGAGTATGTTTCAATAAAATAGTATGTATATACAGTTTGGACTAAAAGTAACTTAGGAAAGTATAATTTTAAATTAGTCATACAAGTTCTTTTACAGGTAACAAGTATTTAATTAAAAGAAAAGAATTTGAAATGGAAATATATAATTTAAAATATCCCAATAAAGATATGCCCAAAAATTAACAATTAGAAACAGGTTGAAAAGTAAAATGCAAGGATAATTATTACTTAAAATTGTTTACCTACTATATTTTTATCTCATATTCTGTTTTAAAACTAATCACGAGTATAATATTAAATCATTTTTATTTAACTTATACGGATTAATAAATTATTCCAAATAGTGTTAATAACGAGTAATAATAATATATATAAGGAAAAAATATGTATGTACATATAATGCAAATTAAACAAAATTCCAAAATAAATCAGTATTATAAAGAAATATGTTACAATGTTCGATAATATAATATAATAAAACTTAAAATTAAAATAATGCAAATAAACCACATATTTGTGTTGCCAAACTAAAATATAATAAATAAAATATATAGAACGAAATATTGTTTAGTCTGTTAGAAGAATACGATACGTATAAAAGTTAAATGCAGCGCGTTTTCCGTGTATAAAATAAAGCATTAATATTTAATTAATATAAAAAACGAGTATAAAATATAACAAAAATAAGTTATGGATACACAGAAGCTAAGTATAAAAAATTAAACAAAATACGCATCAACTTAAGACACTGTAGGGTGTTAAAATGATAGATAAAAAATCTGCGTCACACATGTGAAAAAGCATTATTATATCAATTAACTTTTAAAAACTGGATCTAAATAAAATTGGAAATATGGTGGCAGGTATAGATTTAGTTAAAACAATATTGCAGTTTCGCAGAATCTGCAGTTTGTTAAAAATAAATGACCAAGAGCTATACGAAAGATCTCGTAGTTGCCTTTGTAAAGTGTATTTGAAGGAAAGAATAAAAAAATGTGGAGAAAATTAACGTTTTCAATGAGAGAAAATCGATTCAAACCAATATATTAGTGGTAAAGGAAGGAATATTTGAGCGAGTTAATTTCAATATCAACTCACCAGTCTTATCTTTTGGACGGCTTCCGTTGACAACAGCCTCATTTGTGGCAATATTCCGAGCAACGCGTGGTCTGGCTGATGCTGAAGAAGAAACGGAAAAGACGATATAGGTACTAAAGTATGTGCATTAATGACTGGCTGACCTTTATCAAGCTCAAAATTATCAGTGCGCTTAATTTTATCAACTTTTCTTTTAACTGATTCCGTTTGACACGTCGTAAAAGATTTTAGAATAAAGAAGCCTATATAACCATCTTGTGCACCTATTATAATTATTGTTTTATTTACTTTATAAATAATTTATGCATTTATATAGGCATTGGTGTTCGGAACCTATAACAAAAAAATCCAATAATAGTAAATTAAACTGTAACTATTATTAAGATTACTGTGCTGCCAAATTCAGATACCAGTTTTACGATAAACGAATATATATGATCGAGTTCTCTAACATTCGTCTATGTGCAAAAAAAATTCTTAAACCATTCTACAAGATTTAAAAAGTAATCTATAAAAAATACCATTCTTTATTTTGTAACTCTATTTATTATAAGCATAGATATTTATTTTACTTTATATACACAGATTGGCTAACTGAAAAAATGACGGATCACTTTGAAGAAGATAGTGGTCAAAAATAAAGATCTTTTTAGATTTTTAGTTACCGCGATAAAAAAGATTAGTAAAAATACAACATGGATATAATTTTAAATATATATATATTTCTCTAATAAGATATAAATGAGTTGGAAATTACTTAATTTTTTAAAATAATATATGTTGACCACAAACTCAAAATGCACAACATTTTTATACATCCATTTCAAAGAAAATGTTTAATATGTGTAGAAGGAAATTTCTTTTAATGCTATAGTTTGTTACGTAAAAAAATATCCAATTTCTGTAAATTTGTCCAAACAATTAACATTTCTTTTGATCTTACTATAGTAATATAATAAATCTGAGTCTATATTTAGATATATAATTATATAATCACATAATAATTTCATATGATATACGTTTAGGGGTACACCTATAATTATAGCTTTCAAATAGAATTAAAATAAATTGTAAATAAAAGTAGAAATTTTAATAAGCCTGGTTTACAAAAGCGTACATACGCAAATAGTTTATCTTTCTTTATCTCAATAAGTAGAAAGTTATTTATCCTTACCTATGCATGCGATGTGATATAAATAGAATATGCACATCTATATATACAAAAGAATCAGCATGCATATCAATTCACAAGAAAACGGAAATAGCTTACGCATATCTGGCGTATTAAATTATTTATATGTTATACAAATGACTTTTAGGTGTAGGTACATATACATAATATATAGAATTAAGGGATCGATATCTTTTATTATACAAACGATAGTAGTATTGATTTTTCTCCGAAATTTTATTTTAAAATTAAGTTCGGTCTTTTGATATGTATATATAAAAAAGCTATATAATATATATATGTATATATAGGGGGAAAACATTTCAATATATGCATGACTCCAATTTCTTCAAAAAATGCCAGTTCTGGAAAGTAATCTCTTCCATAATAGACAGACTAAAGAAGAAAAAAATCATCTTTCTTGTTGTATGTATTTAAGCTTCAGGAAGCAAATAAATATCTGCAAAGCTTTATAAAGATCGTCATTTCTCAATATATTTACGATCCAAGATCTCATGTCCATTTAGTTTTCCTCATGAGACTGTCCGCGTTAATCCTGCATTAAAGCAAGACGACCGGCGGTTATATTTCAAAAGCTTTACTTCAAGGGGATCACTTTAATTGCCCGACGTAGAGGCGGCACAAAATTTGATTCGAAAACGAAACTTGGGAGTGAAAGTTTCCTGTGCTCTTTGATAAAGAACAATATGTAATAATATAACATATAACATTCACCCACGAAGAATTATGTTTATTAAAAGACAAACGCAACGGTCTATTGCCTTATTATC
Organism: Invenusta paracnida; assembly: GCA_036023295.1. Taxonomy (NCBI): domain Eukaryota; kingdom Metazoa; phylum Platyhelminthes; order Proseriata; family Coelogynoporidae; genus Invenusta; species Invenusta paracnida. The sequence goes on along the minus strand of JAYRBW010071028.1, from coordinate 4,034 downwards.
AACATTCGTATGAATACATACAAATTAATGCTAAACATATGATCGCAAAAAACAACACTGTTTTCCATGGGCTAAAAATATATTTGTAAACTATTATATTTTTAGGTGCTCAGAAAATAATTATCATGATAAGAAAGGCTGCCTGTATAAAATAATAATTCGTAATACCAAATAAGTTTAATAGTAACTATATATTATATATATGGTAATACCTACTTAAATTCTGAAAAATAAACTAAGTTAAATTGCTATTGAACGTTGTTAGTACATTGATTTTTTGTTTCAAACAATTAATAATTCAAATATTTTTTATTTTACAATCTTATTCTACACATTTTTATATTGAAAAATATTACGTGCTAGAAAGAATGATAAACTTTTGTTTTAACAACTTAAGTGAACTATATTTAGCTGTGTGTAAATAAGTCAATAAAATGCATTTTATTATGTATTTTTATGAATAACTACTTACTCTGCTATAATACATGCCTAACACCGTATTAGCCATTTATACATGTACGTAAAATAAATCATTCATAAACAGTTTACAAAATAATTTTGCTATTATCTTTGCCATTAATTTCGGCATGTACATAGTGTACATAATTTTTCTATTCTTTACAATTTGTCATGGCATCACTGCCCATAAATATATTTTTGTAGTTCTTGTTACGAGTATAAACAAATTTTAGGCATAATTGTAAATTGTAAAAAAAGAAATATACGTTTTATATATTAGAGTATATATTTAACACATACTCTGATGTTAAGAATAAAATAGAACTTTTACATAAATAGTTAATGTTGTTCACATAGGAACAGGGTAAATAATTTAAAAAATTAGTTATATTACAAAACAAAAACACCTTGCAAACTTACTTCATTATTTATAATAAATTTTGTAATTTGATATATTTTGTTTAAGGATATATTTAAAATATGATTCAAAAGAGAATAACTGTGCCTATAGGTTTTGATAATCGAGGTCGATATATTAAAAGGAGAAATACATATATAAATATATGTATAATATAAAATGCAAATAATAAATTATGGAGACTAAAAAACTATAAACTATTATGAAATTTAACACACAGTCACACTAAAATTATTCCTGATAATTTAGCTATGAATTGAAAATTATTGTTAACTCTATTATATTGGCGAATTTTATTGGATATCAACATGTATATGAATATTAAATTTCGGAATTAATTTATATTATTGACAAACTACTTTGATTATAATATACTCCTAGATTGTGCAACCTTCGCAAAGGTGATCTGTTTATGCTTTCGTTAAACTATTATCCTCTCTCCAATGAAGGCATAAACATATTAACTTTCTCAAATAGAAACATATACAGTGAGATGGATATAGGGAAAGTAGAAAAAAGGGAAAACATTTTGCCACCAGGCAATACCTACCTATAGTGAACATCCTTCATTATACACTAAGAGACAGATGAGATGGAGGAGTTGAAAATGAATGATTGAGACCAATCGGATATTAAGAGCAGTATATCAATTATTTATATAAATATAACTCTGGAGCGAGAAAAGTGGGCTGAATGAGGGGGAGGAGAGATTATGCAACTGTAAGGAATCAATACTAACCCCCTCCCCCCCCTTCAAACCTCCCCTTTAATTTTGAGCCAGAGAGAGGTATGTACTGTTATTGAAGCAGAGACATTTACTCCAACCAACTGATTATACAAATTTCGTCAAACGGACAGTATATCGGTACATGTACTGACAGATAATTTATTAATTATAGCGTACCCACTGTGGATAGCTCGATACATGTAGCAATGGGATTGGAAAATGGTATTCTAAAAACAATGTTGTAACGATTTTTTTTCATAGTCTGTTAGGAGCTGCAATTAGACTTTCGACGATTTATAAAATCATATAAATATAGTTTACTAAAAACTCAAATTCTAAATATATTAATATTATTTTAAAAAGTGGGAGAAAAAATAAAATGTTAACTGTATTAAAAGTAAGACTATGATATAAAATATATCTGAAACACATTTTTGTTATGCATTTTTTAAACATAACGTATATTAAATTAGTAATTAATAAATGTAATTAGTAATTATTTACAATAATCAATATTTATCTTTAAAAAACGAAATTTGAAAAATATATTTAAAATAATCCTATCTAATACAGTTGTTCAATTATTCCAACTCAAGTTCTACATAACCAGTGTCTAAGACAGACCTCTTGTATATAGACTACATTAATCATTAATTAACCAAAAGAACAGATAGAATGAAGAAACGAACAAAAGTTGTCAAATAGAAAAATTACAAGGAAAACAGATAGGGTAAGTAGAATTGAAACCAAAAATTAGAATGTTTGAATCATCATCATCATCATCATCATCATAAATCAGTTTATTAAAAAAATAATAAAACCGGAGATCTAATATTTACAGAGTACAAAAAGAAGAATATAGTATAAAGTCTGACAGATTTAAGTTGATTAATTATGTAACAATAAGTTAATTGTTAATGAGCCAATAAATACTTTTACTCAACAAACGTTTTCCCTTTCTCCAATACATCAAGGGTGTTATGGCCAGGAAATGACCTGAATAAAAAATAAAAGTAGATTTACTTCCAATTTAAAATATAGATCTTCTTGCGTTTTGATAGATGATTACGTTTTTTGAAAAGTACATTTATCTTTATTTAAATAATTTCTACATGTCACTACATTTCCAAAACAGTTTTAACATAAAATTGCAACAACATTTATTTAAAACTCATTATTAAATATAATTATTAGATGGACGATTTTTTGGATGACACTCACCGATTTATTAATAACATAAATGACAAAAAGCCAAGACTGAGGTAAAATTAAAACAGTGACTTAAGTAGTAATTATACATGCAATTATACAGCAAGGAGTAATATTTGCTAACTACGTGGGGAGAGAGAGAAAATGAGTATTTTAATAATAAGTACATCCATGCACAATATCACAGAATTACAAGAGAGACCAGTTAATTATCCATAACAGGTTTGCGAGGTGGGATTCAAGTGTTCGTTAAATTAGGCACAGCTAAGATGGAATAATCTTTGAATTCGCATAGTCTGTTATTGAATCGGTCCCTGCCTGTTGTAATTATCTAATTATGTATGCACTTATTCTTTTTCTCTCCCTCAACGCAGTTAGTTAATAGTACTCCTTGCTGTATAATTGCTTGTATAATTAATACTTAATGATACGGTCACTATTTCAACCGTATACACCTCCGTTTGCATGATGATGTTTCTGTAATACAGACGATGGACCATCTCAAATCGTCCATCCAATAATTATCTTCAACATCCGTTAACAAATTTAATACAATAAATGGGATGACTTATACTGGAAAGGTAGTTTACAACTCGAGGTTTGTTTAAAAAACTCTTTTGATATCAACACAAATAAGGACTGTATTATAGTTCCCTGTGCGCTGGGCTCATATCAGGTAAGAATAAATTTATTAGCGTATGATACGAATATAGTTTATAGATTTATTTCTCCCCTTATCAAGTCACAGAAGATAAATGAGCTGCTCCATGGAAAAGAGTGGGAACTTATAGGTACAATATCTGGCAGAAATGCATCCTACAATATATATAATATAGTAGGTATAAACTTCAGAACTCAATCGTCTTTGCTATTTGATATTATCTAGCTAGATACTCGCTTCGAAGCCGTTTGAAATAATATTATTGTAAACATTAAAAATAAAAATTTTAATTTTAATTTTTTAAAGTTTCGCTACATTATTATTATTATGCTGTGTTTATTTTCAAACAAAAATCCAAGTGGTACGAAAGGCAGAAGAATTTGTACTAAAATAAAATTGATTAACATATACACTTTAAAAGACAGCAAAACTTTTTAAAAATTCTTCGAATAATAAATAGTATACAATAATCATATTATGTGCAGCTAGCACCCTCCAGCTACAAGGAACGAGGTACCAACATTGACCCCCTATAGTCCCGCAGCTAGCACCCTCCAGCT
>JAYRBW010071027.1:0-80257 GCA_036023295.1 Invenusta paracnida | reverse complement strand
AATATAAGAAATGAAATCTACAATTTATTCGATGAATTTTAATATATATTTTTAAAATGTATACATTCAAAACACATAAGTCGTTTCTCTATGTGTACTCTATGATGCAAACCATTTAAATGTGTTCAGATAATAAATTTAAAGTTAACACATGCCACTATAATATGAAGCATTAGGCTATTTGAAAATAACGTAATTAAATAGTTAATATAATGTTGAGTACAAATTCAAATACGTGGGACATTTGTAGGCACGTTTATATAATATCTCCCATCCTTGATACAAAGCGAGTATTCCATCAGGTTATCTGATTTTATACATAATGTACCTCTATCAATGCGTGAATGTGTACACAGTGTATTACTAAAGTATGTATCAGTATTAACCATAAATATATATTATAGGTAGCAATTTCTACGATACATTCGGGCGGTTTCAAAAATGTAAACCAAAATTAATTTCAACTACAAAATTTCTAATCAAAAAGTTATGATCTAAAACTGTTTTCATACATTTTATGAAGTATATTATGTAGATTAATTGTATATATATATAATATGTATGAATTCAAATAATTTAGTATGAATTTATGATGTCTGACGGCTTTTGTAAACTGGTTAAATGATTGTTTGGTTGTTTGGTTGTGTAAAGTTAAAGTACATAATGAGTTAAAAGTTTACTGGTCCATAGAGAGAGATCGGCTACACTACCCGTGTCCAGTACTGCCCGGAAGTCATGTGATTCATATTCGTGAGGTCGTAGCCTCCAGGGGTTCCAGCACTAAGAAATCCTGAAAACAAGATCAGTAGAGTTGCTTCATATTACTATACTGTGTTTTATAATTTAGATAAATTGATTTAAAAAACTCATAACATGATAAAAAATATGTAACTATATTATAAATATACTCATTATTAGTTTTTATTATAAACAAATAATAATTATATCTAAATATAGTCGAACAATACTGATAGACAAAGACAATTTCTGTCAAATCTACCACTAAAACAATAATGTGTAAGGTATGAAAAGTATTTTCATAGTAAAAAATGATTTAAAAAAATTGTTTTCACTTAAATTTAGTACCAACTTTAGTAGGTAATTCCAAAAGTATTAAAACTTATGTTAATGCTAAATAAAAAACCTAATAACAAATGAAAAAGCATCCCTTATGTACATTTCTGTATATTGTATGCCATTTTATCGAAAATATTATTATGTACGTCATTTTTTTAGGTAATTTATACTTTCATAGAAATTTAAAATAAAACTTTACAATCTAATTATAAAAAGCATTTTTCTAGCATTTTTCTATAAACATTTCTAGCAGAACTCCTACAGTCATTTATGTATTAAAACTCTCAAATATATTGACTACTATAAATAAGTATAATAGGCCTGTGTTCCTACCGGAGGGGACACCATTGCTCGTGTGACTGAACTGTCCCGACAGGGAAGTAGGTGGCATTGCACAGTGGGGCCGAGCGTACCCGGGCATCCCGGCGAGTGGGTCATAGCCACGCATGGAAGAGTGGAGAAGAGAGGGTGAGTAGGGGCCGGGGGGACCCTGCAGACAAGAGCCCGAAGAAGGAGACACAAAGCCTGGCTGACTGACGCCACTAGCTGCTGCGGCTGCAGCCATTGATGACACGTAGCCGGACTGGACGCTCGAGACTTTTGATTGGTTGTGAAAAATAGTGTCAGTATAATGTGCAATTCATATACAAAAATAACATTTTATTAACCAAAGAATGCCGAAATTTAAAAACCACTAAAACTATCCCTTATCTATCAAATTAATCAAAAATTTTTATGAGCTAACTATGAACTTCATTGAACTACAGAAATAAATATACACAATTTTTTAAATTTAAAAACGTAATTCATTTTATATTTTTAGATTACATTAAAGCTAAGTTATATAGTGTTGGTGTATTTATGTTTATTTTGTTATCTGTAATATTTTTTCGAATATCTAAAGAGATTACTCTTATTTGTATTAATGGACTATTTAATGTTAAATATACAGAGGTTATAAATAAACACTATTGCTACCTATTTAAACTTTATCCAATATGTCAATAGGAGTAAAAACTTGCAATAAATCAATAGTTTATTAGTTACTTCTGTTAAAAAAATCCACACAAATTTAAATGTAAACAATCTACTTTCTATGAATACAATTCACAGTAGAGTATCACTCTATGTACAAAATGCATAGATAAGGACCTATGTGGTAACAGCGAATCACCATACGAAGAGTTTACAGTAAATAATTGTCATTCAGAACGTCCTAACACAACATTAAAAGTGCACCCGGTTAAATTTCCTGGAAAAAGTTGTTTAAAGTCTTGTTGGGATAAATTTTCACTTGCAGTTTGCAACTGATGAGATGAAGTTGAGGCTTATGGGGTATAAATTTCTGAATTTGTCAGCACATTTAACGCCTTTTTTGCGAACTTTCAGAAATAGAATTGTATGTTAATACACAATCGGATCTATGACCTGAAATTGATTTGGCAAGTTGCTTATCATCAATCGCTTCCATTATTCGAGTGACAGTGTTGTTCTCCGGCACGAATGGTTTGAAAATTGAACAGAGTCTTCTCTAGCCGCTTCCATGGCATTTTGTATCGTGCTTGTCAGTGTATTATTATCCAAGGCGAATTTAATTACCATGATTGTTCGATATGTTTTGGATGAGACTGGATAAAAAATGAGCCTGAAGTGTCAGTGGTTGATCGAAGCAAACAATTTTTTTTGTAAAGCCGAATTAAACAAACAACAGTTTTGGGTTCAATGTGATGATCCCTTAATCCACCTTTGAGTGTTTTTTGGACTTCCGTGTTGTCTGGAAGGGTACGTAAAGTTATTTGTGCTCCTTCCCCCCTTCAGCCTTCTCAAATTAAACATTCAATAAATTCAAATTCTCCCGTGGTATCTATTTCAAATTTAAATGTTTAAACTAAAAATGTACCGGGAATAGTTTCGGTTAAAGAGTTTTTTTAACTATGCGTAGAAATTGAATCAATACTATAAAATAGTCTTAGTAAGTTATACTATGTATAAGATCATTAAAGGATCCAATAAAACTATGATTGCATTGTTTAACCTTACTTAATTATCCTTTAGTTTAACTTGGATGCACACGACAAATATGTCGATAAAATCAATTTATATTGTTTAATTTTATAAAGCTAGATAAAGTTAACATATTATTGCTTCAAATTTGTTATAAATAATGTTTCACAAGTGAGCAGATCAACAGATCAATCTAAAACAAACAGAACATGGACTACTATAATATATTTTAAAGTACTCTTATTTCGAAAATTATGGCCTTCTACTCAAACAAAACTTTATAAACACCTAGTTTCACTTACAGTTCACTTAAAGTAATCCCCGAAACATACTTTTCATTAAAGATAGTAAATAAATTGAAGAATATTGAAAATATAAATGGATACAGTATGAGCGAAATAAAAAAAGTATAATAAATTGGTCGGAATATTTTAGACTTATTTTCAAATATAATTCGCTATATGTATTTTGTAGCGATGTACCACTGTTATTGCAGTGTCAAATATCATATGCAACCTTATATTTTAATAATAGTCACCTGTAGCATTGCCATAGGGATCAGATGAAGTGGTAAGGGCAGCCATGTTGGAGTGGTACATGCTCGTGTTGTTGGCCATCACACCTCCGGTAGAACTGGAGGATCCCCCTACAGGCCCCCCACCGGTTCCAGCCCCACCGCTTCCACCTCCTCCTGGCACCAATAAGCCCTGCCGCTGACTCCGGAGCTTCTCCTCGCGGCGCCATTTGGCTCGTCGATTCGAGAACCAAACCTGAATACGAGCCTCGGGGAGGATTATCTTTTCGGCCAGTTTTTCCCGAGCGAACACATCCGGATAGTGTGTCCTCTCGAACTCTACGTATGTAATGAATAATGGATAAACCGTTAGAATGGGTTGTTGTCGAGAGGGGGTGCCCTTTCAATAACTTAAAACCATGGTTTATACTTGAATAAAAAATTAAAGTTTGTGCTAAAGTTGTATATGTATTGAGTCAAATATTTTTATCTTAGCAAATTGAAAAAATAAATTATTTTGGGATTTTAAAGAAAAGTTGATTTTTTACGAATTATTACAGATTCAATATTTTATATATGTATATACATTTTTTGGTTTATTTTTTACCATTCCAAAATTGTTTATGGTAACATAAAGAAAATATTTTGTTACATCTTCATCAATATTGAATCTCATTTATCTTCAACTATTTTGTGCAATTGATACTATTGCACAAACATAATTATATTGTAATATTTGTAATGTTCTTGATTTGTATCTCTGTTTAAGTAGCTTTTGATCAAAAAAATATATTCACATATATATATATAATTTCAAATTTATATTAATTTTATGCATGTTTAGTTTTAAGCGTCAATATATATTCTAACTCCATATTTAGTACCCATTTCTACAAACACTGTACAATATATCATCTTATATTTATACCTTTCTCTAGCGCCTCTAATTGTTCCGACGAGAAGGAAGTTCTATTCCGCTGAAGTTTCCGTTTCAACTTGATCCTCATCTCGTCAGTCTCGGAACCCTGTGCCGAGCTCGCCAGATCCCGGCCATCAGAGGGCGTGTCCGAGCAACTGGTCACACTACCAATGTCTAAAAATGAGTGAAGGTGGAAAATTCAAACTGCTTGTCTCATGTAAATTGTAGTTGAACATTTTTAATACATTTAAGTTTAGGCACACTTCTGTCTCACAGAATTTCAACTTAGTTGTCATATTTTCTCCATATAATGAAGAAAATCAGTAATCACAATAAATTAAGGAAGCATTATAAATATTTTTTAGAATAATTTAAAGCTATACAAGGATATCTTTGTTTTAGTCAATAGAAATGCTAAAATTCTATTGCATAATTATAAATGCATGAGGTGAATTTTATTAATGTATATATTATTAAATGTACCACTCATGAAAAGATCAATATACTCACCATTATTAGAAATCTTGACCTTGGAGTGATGAGGCAAGCTGGATATGATTTGTGTCTGACCGCTAGTCACTCCTGGACCTCCTGTAGACACCCCCGGACCTCCACCTCCAATTCCATTCAAGCGAGGATAGCCACAGGTGGGGAAGCCGGAGTAGGAGGCAGCCACAGCAGCCTGACCCGAGTACCAGGCCGCGTGCGCCGTAGTCCAGGGCTGCCCCAGTAGGGAAAGCTTATCGTATACACCCCCGGCACTTGCTAAATGGCGCTGGGACTCGTTAGAGAGGTTACGAAGGACCCGGTTAATCGATGACACCTAGAAATGCACACACAGTAAGAATTCTTATTGCGTTGAATATTAACTTATCTAAATTTGAAACATTTCTCTGATATATTACTTTCATTTCAAGTAGTGTATATTGTATGCATATATTATCGATGATGTTTATAAATTTATAAATGAAACTATCAATAGGCAGACATACAAATATGTAAATAATTAGAACAAATAAATGAGTTAGTTTAATTCATTTTAAATCATCTGAAATATAGTTTATAAATGCATTACTAAACATTAAACATATGAGTATTACCACCTCTAAATAATGATTTCATATGCAAAACAGATTTCTTAATTAATTTTAAATGTAGTTGTGGGATCATTTTAGTTAGTTTTATTTATTAAACTCGATCGCTTAGCAGTTTGAGCAAATACATAGCATTCTTATTAAGCTTGTGTAGTTCCAGTTAAAATTATTCACCAGTTTGTTTTCTCGCGTTTAAATTGAGCATATATACCTTCTCTAAATACTTTAACGACAGATTTTTTCAACAAAGTAAACACTGAAGTGTTAATCTCAAAATTAAATTTTAAATTAGATAATTATATCTCCTATACTTTAATTTCCTATACCTAGAATAGCAGAAAGCCGTTAGCTAAATCTGCCACTTTGGTGACAGGTCAAAGGTTAACATGTCATGAGGGGGCGGGGTAGTTGAGACCCAGGAAGCATTGTACTCAAGGTTTATAGATTGTCCCAGCGATATGGAACCAAAGCTGGACACAAAATTACAGCAATCTGTTTGCCATGATGTCAGATTTTAGACGATGGGAGGCCACTTATCCGAGCTATCTTTTTTCTCCCTTTCCACAGGCAAAAGTCAAAGTCTTGAAGTGATTCAAAATGAGGATTTAAATCTAATCTGTGGAATCTATATTCTCTTGATATTAATTAGTTTGAGAAATTGCAGCAAGCTATATCCAGTATAAAAATATAAAAATATACGTGTCACACTTTTTTATTTATGTATTAAAGTAAAATTTCGAATATGTACGGAATCCTTAAAATAATGCAAAAAACGTATTTTGATCCATTGAATATTTAATATACGAGTATTTATATTTTTAATTCAAACTAGAATTATAGTAGAAAAAACTAAGTATTGTTTTCTCATTAGAAAAATTATGAAATCAACACATCAATATTATTTAGTGTTGTATTCCATATAAAAGTAAAGTTAAAAAATTTGACATACATGCAATAAATTGTTTCATTTATTTAACAAAGATAGTATTATTATAATTTCAAAAATGTTACATTTCAGAATAAATAATTATTTTATTTTTGCACAGAAATATATTATATTATAATCGTCTTGGTGAGACAAAATAAAATGCACTATTATAATTTATTAATTTAATCTAAGCAAATCAATATATTCCTCTACATCATTCACTTTAAAAATATAACTAAAATATTAAAAAAAATATGAACATATAAAGCATCATGTATGGGTTTACTTGTAAGTCATCTTTCTGAAATACAGATATATGCAGTCGTTTGAACGCATGTAATTGTTTATTGTTTATTGATTGTATTTCTTTATGAAAGGGATTTTTTTATATTTAAAGAAGTGAATTGAAGTCACGAGTATATATAACCTCTTTTCGTAAACATTTTCAACATTACTACACTATTATAAGATGTATTCTGCCTCAGAACACTTACACTGGGAATGGTGTCTTGATTGCACACGCCCTCTTGCAACAGACGGTCTCGAATCTCCCAAGCAAAGATAGAAGGACACTCGCGTTTGTAGTGGGCTACCTTGGCCACCACCGGGTTCGTGGCCACACGGGGCTTGCTCCCTCCAATGGCCTTGGGCCGGATCGAACCAGTCTCGTAGTAGCGGCAGAGGATCTTGCTCACACAGCCGTTGGAGACCTGTAAGATCCGAGAGATGTCGCAAGGTCTAGCTCCGGAGTGAGCCAGCTCGACAATCCTCTGACGCGTGGAGTCGGGAAGTGGTCGGCCGTTGACGAACATGCCGCCGAGTTGATTGATGCCCGAGTGACCTGGATCAGCCATACAAGCGTAGCCGGCTGAGTTGGCATGTGAAACACATAATACAAGAATCCCAAGCACGCACATATACAAAGACATATACGTGAATGCGACGAGTATGATGCGATTCAAAGAGGTGGTGGACGAAACGCCAAACGTTCACAATGAGACCGTGACACATTTTGTGAGCAATATTTTCCTATTAATAACAATTTTAATTAACAACCTATATATATTTACTTGGTTTTAATTATAACTCAAGAGAATCATATTTCTTCGCTTGTCTAACTGTTCGAAAAAAATCTTTTACTGGACATTTTAAATTGAACAATATTTGTACATTTTTCAGTGTTTTATTAAATGTTTGAATAAATATACAATAGTCTTATCTTAAATATAGGACTAAATTTAATTGTTCAAAATCATAAATATTATTAATAAGATATGAAATTAAGACAATGTAGCCCTCTGAAACTTTATTATTATTATTATTTTTGATTAACAAATAACATCCATTAAAGAACAATTAGAAAAGCAGAGAACGATGCCTGATCGCTTTTCTCTGCGATTAACATAATTAATTATTGTAATTGTGCAGCGTTAGGCCCGGCCCACCTCCTGAAATAGTAAAGCTACATAATTATAATATACACGAGTTTATATAAAAAATAAGTAAAATAAAGTGCAATTCTGTGTAAAATGTTAGAATCTGGGAATCAATTTAAAACCAGTAGCTCTTTTTGACAAATTTATTTCAGACTATAATAAGCAACGAAATAAATCGTTGGTAATATAGTATAAATATTCAAATTCATCGTTTCGTGTTGATTGTATTTTAGAAAATATAAATAATGTTTATTTAATTTGTATACTATTCGTATGGGCAGTCAATTAAATATTCTTTTATAAATATTGAAACTATTTACTTATTTAATTATAGAAAATAGTAACAATACGTTTAAAACATCGACACAAAAGAATTAGGCATGCAGATTAAACAATACACTTAACTTTAATTAAAGCAATACACCCTATTTTTTATATATGCTGCATATTTTCGAAAGTTGTGATTTTAAGTAAACTTGAAATATTTACTCCTCAGATTTAATGGCTGTCCTGCATTTATGATTTGAGTCTTTGGCTAGAGGCGATATTATTCATTACAATTCTCCTTTTTCTCTTTAATATCGTGTTATGAGCATATGAATGTCTGACCAAGATGATTGACCAAATGTCAAAAAGGAAACCAGCTGGGAATACAGTTGCAAAAAATGGAAAAGAACTTAGTAGACAGGGGAACAACTTCTTATAACACTGGTAAAGTAAAGTTGCTTGCCGCAAGCAGATGATCTCTTTTTTTGACAAGTTTATATCCAGCCGGAAGAAGCTATCCAAGCTCCATTTCACATCTACATTTCGTATCTGGGCTATATTTGAGTGTCCCTTCGACTGACCCCTTCAACATAAATTGCATATATGTGTATATGTGTATATTTATATATCAATATATAGCGCATATTTTGATTTAGAATATCATTTGAAATTATATAGCTGTATTAACTATTGTATGCATGATATTTCCAGTTCATTAAATTATACTAAATTTGGCTTTTTTATAGTGCATGTAGCAAAATTATTTTCTCTTATATAGTTTAAATAAAGTTAACAAGAAAATATTTTTGACTCAATGTAATATTGGTGAGCCCCAATATTCTAATCTGTCTACCGTGGTCTCTTATAATATGCCATATATAAAGAGATATCGTTTATATATATCTATCTCTCTTATACTATGCGCTTTCCAACAGTTATTAAATATACTCTGGGATATACCGGAACTATACTCTTTTTTAAAACGCGACATCAGAATTTTGAAAAATACATGCATACATAAAACACAAAATATAAAGACAAACTGGTATAGAAAATTGTAAAATAATTGAACTGTATATACACGCGGTGTGTTTGAAGAGGGAAAGTGATACAAATCAGGCTTATGAAAAATGAAATGGACCTCGTTGAGACTATTAAAGATAATCCGAATATGACACAATGTAAAACCTCCTGGATATATAGAAGGCAAGGGAATTGGGATTATTCACAATTCGAACTACAATGACAAGTGTATGGTGCGCAGTGAGAAATCTTCGAATGTCTGTCTTGCGATTAGAAGATTATTATCAACTATATCCAGAACAAACAATTCCACAAACAAATGAGAGTTTTGTTTCATTCGTTTATATAATGAAAGAAATAATCGTAAAAGTAGTGCTGTCAGAATAATCTAATTACAAAATTGATTAATTATGACTTGATGAAATATAAACGAATACCAAATAAATAGTAGAATAAAAATGATAGTAGACTTACCTCGTTTAATTTTCTTTTTTGGTTTGTCGTCCGATGTGTTCAATTGGGCCATAACCAAGACACTTCAAATAAGATGTATTTTCAGATTCACTGTAATAAGAATATTGAAAGCTGGTTTATAATTTTATATCATAAGTTATAATAAAATATATATAACATTTTATATCTCATCACAGCATAAATAGAAAAGTATATAATATGTAAGTGTTCGTTTAAAAAATGTAGATTAAATCTATAATTTATAACAAAATAATAGTAAGCATAAATGTTTAAAATATTTATATTTTATTTTTCCTGAAAATTAAACTAGATGCAATAATTTCTATAAAAGATTTAAACAATTTTACGGGGGTTAAAGATAAATTTAAAGTAGGTTGATAAAATTAAAGAAGTCACAATCGTTAGCTCACTATACTTTAGTTGTGAAATATGTTAAATCATTCATATTAAATTGTGTTAGCATGGTGTACATTTCCTTATAAATCTTTATAATAAAAAAAGATATGATGAATACAAGAATAAAATAATTCCTTTCAATTAAAAATGCCGACTATCGTCATATTTCATTTCTGTCGGTTTGCAATTTCGCAATTTTATACGCGAAAATATAAAAAAAGAGTATTTTCCTATTGCTCTCTAAATATCATCGTCGTAACCATGAGTTTCCCTTTCATAATTCTAAAATCTAAGTAAACTGTAAAAAAAGTTAGTCAAGAGCAGAAGTGAGAACAAATAAGGGAGAAAATTATAAACTTTGGAGCATGAAACCCACACCAATATATATATGTGAAATAGTCGGTAGATATATCGATGAAGTATAAGTTGGTGTGTAATATATCGCTCATTTTTATCTATCCACACCCTCACTATGTGACCTAGACATCATCCACAATCTGAATTCGGTCTTAGAGGTGAAAGCGACTTGTCCATTGCAACTATATAATACTGTTGCTATATTTGTAGAAGACGACAAATTAGGAAAGAAATTGGCTTTTTCGCGGGAACACGCATCGTTTGTTCCCGGTATGATTGGATGCCCAGATAAAGAGGCCAGCCTAATTCAAAGGTCTGTTGCTTCTTGACTCTCTTGACTCTCCTGCTGATCTCTTTTCTGCCATGACGAGCCTCTCGATATATTATACTATATTTTTCTCTTTCATGACAATCATATATATCTAAAAAATTTCGGACTCCCCGCTTAATAGCTGTTGTTGAAATGAAACCCTCGGCCCAGACATCAATGTTATAATTAATGGTCCTGTCATACGAGGATAATACAGGCCAAGCCCATGTATTTAGACGACAAGAAAGTTATATCAAATGTTGAAATATTATATTTTTTAGAAAAATGTATTTATTTCAAAATAATTCGTAGTTTTAGTGATCGATACTTCCTTATATCTAACAAGATACGCTCGACTTTTCTTTCTGATTAATGTAAAACGTTCTTTCAAAGAGTTGATTAAGTATCTAACAAAACAAAGTTTGTAAATTTACATAAATTACATTTTTTAATAATACAAAATATAATCTTTTTTATTCACAAATGAACTACTTAGTATACCCAAATACAAAATGCAATTTGAATGAAATACTGAAATAAATTATTATTAATAGTTGTTCTTATTACATACGTATGTGTCTCTTATTTCTTCCAATCTGGTTGCTATATTTTAATAATTAATTAAGAATATTAATTTCGACAAAAACAAATTGTCCATTTATTTTCGAAAAATGCGTTAATTTTAAATAATAAAAAATTAATGGAAAACATTAGGAACATTTTACAAAGAAAATTTACGAGACATTTCAAAATGTCTCGTTGTTGCACCTTTATAAATGATAATATTTTTTATTTAATTAGATTGTTATATAATTTTTTATTATTAACATAAGTAAATATAGACAAAACAGATGTTACAAGAAGGTGCATATGACATCAGAGCTTTTCACAGAAGATGACATCCAAATTGAACTCAAAAATCAACGCATTATGTTGTTAGAAATAAGGATAAATATATATGTATATACTAGTATAGTACACATGCCTAGTAGTATTCATAATATAAGAATAACTTACAAAATTTTTAAAATATTTACAAAAATGTGAAATTGTCGAAAAATATATCAAAGTATGTTAAAATATGAAGTAAAAATTAATGTAAAATATGTGAAATTTATAAGTAATATATTTAAAAAGTGAACCAACCTTTTAAAAAATCAAGGAATTACAAAGAATCAAAAATTGCACTAAAAACGATGCAAGAATAATGAATCCAGAAAAACGGCCGCAATAGAGAAATTATCACAGCAGGACACTTAAGAATTCTCTGAAGACTGCAGCCAACAGTATAATATGGTAATTTAGTGGTGTAATTAACTTTAAAATATGATTATGCAATTGAAACGCTTTTTAATAAGCAAACAAGAAAAGAAGTTGTTCTTCACAGAATCCAGGAAGGAATAGGAAGCGATTGAGCTGCTTCTTGCAGAAAATGAAGTTAATGATAATAAGGGAGGAGAGGAAGGAAAAAAGAAGGATATTTCCTTTGGAAGGAGGGAGTTATAAGAGAAGGGGAGAATAAAGATACGATGAAGAGAACGAGGAACAAAACCAACCAGAGTGAGAATAGAAAGGAACAAGAGAGGACTTTGTTTGTCTGGGAAGGAAATATTTCTTTCTGAGAATCTAAGCGCATATTCTGCGCGCCAAACTTTGAGACTTAACTATTATCATGTACATGGAACTCATTTATTTTATAAATGCAATATTTTGATTGGGCTGTATTCTATATTCTATTTTATTTAATATCAAATATACACTCATCGTCTTTCTATTATTCAGCTTTTTATAACCTATAATATAATATAAGTATTAAAAATAAAACAAATTCTATAATTTCGCTAAAAGGGATAACACTATGAAAAAATACTGAAACCTACATTATTAAGAAAAATATACAGCATAAAAAATAAATAACAAAAATATAAATATAACTTAAAATATATTTTTATTAATTTAATAGAAACAACATATTAATCAAGTCAATTTATTTTCATATAATTGTAACTATGAAAGATATTTATTTGTTTTTAAATATATAATAAATATATCAATGATTTGAAAAACAAATATAAATGGAAAGACACTAAAACATCTAGTAATAAAATAGCTTCGAGAACAGAATTTCGCTCACAGTTTTTACTTGTATGTCCGATTAAGTTTAAATATAGTTGTGCTTCATCGTTCAAAGGGTTAAGCAGACTTTCTTAATTGTTAAATTCAAAGAAAATCTAAAACCCTTATTTATTAATATAAATATGTTTACTATTAAATGTACTTAATCATATTAAAAATTTACTATAAAGTTAAATAGAAATATTCGAGGATGTAATTTGTTTTCATCATTTATTTGGACTGTCTAAAAGTTTTGAAGATATAATCTTTATTTGAAATATACCTCATATGAGTAATACATTCTTTAGGAAATATAGAATATTTTGATTAAATAAATAATAATAAATTTGAATTAAATTAATTAATTTAGTACAATATTCAATAAAAATATTTCGATTTAATTATGTTTTAAAATTATTCAATCTAATTTAAAATACATTTTTTTCTTCAACAAAATATAACTAATTTAGTCAAATAATATACGGGAATGATAATATTCGTTTTATCTCAAACGCTTTAATAATTATATATGTCTACAAAAATAGAAAATTTAAATGAAATCATTATACTGTTTCAGAAAAAAAATATAGAATAACATATAAGATAAATGAATGTAGTATATAGAATAGAATGTGTAAGATTTACATTATTTAAAAGTTGTTTATAAGTTGTGTTTTTAAAAGAAGTAAATGCTAAAGTATATTTCTGTATGAAATGCATAAATTATTTAGTATTTTTAGTATTGCAAAAAGTTTAATGAAATATACATCGATTATTATAATAATCTTAGAAAGTAATATTTATTCCTAATTTTTTATGAACTACTTGTAAGTAGCCAATAAAAATGTTAAGAATTAATTGAAAATGATTATTAAAAAATGTATATTTTTGTCCTGAAAAACATGAATAAACACTGAATAAACATTGAGTGAGTAGAAATTCTACCTATAGTGAAACATTAAAATAAATAAGTATTTTTCCAATAATTATAATCATATTTTACTCATATTTTACTAATAATGAATTCAATTAATTAGTTAAAATATCTGTGAATGGTGAATAAAGAATATAGTATTTATATCGTAAAAACATAAGTATTATTTTAAATATATATACGCACTTATTGTTAAATAATAAAACTATATAAATTATAATTCAATAAAATGACAGTAATGTTATAAATAAAGATTTTATTAGAAATATTGTCTATTTTAGTTACTGTAATTTAATAGATGAGGAATTATTGGTAATATTGTCAATTATTACACATTGTTTTTGACTTGATATTATACATATATATTGGTTTTAATCGTTATAAAAACTTCATAGAGTTAAATCAATGTTAATGAATTAACGCACAGCTCATAACATAAGTATTACAATATGTATTTCTTATATATTTTTATAAATTAATAGTACATTACTATTTTATCATAGTAAATTTGCCACTAATCGAATAAATTCTTACTATAATATATTTTGAAAACTATATTATATTTATTATTCTTATCAAATAATACTTTGCTAGTGTCATTATCTCCACAAATTCTTATATATACTATTTAAATTCAATTATTTTAGTGTAAGATATGTAAACACTCAGAAATATCCAAATATGAATAACATGGCGCATTTAATTCATATATTCATGGATTATTAGTTAATTATTACCATTGTAACACTTCTACGATTTTAGCTGTAATGAATGTTTTTTGTATACCATTTTATTCGGTATGTCTTTTAAGATACATATCACCAATATACTTTAATCGAATCACTAAAATAAAATTGTAATTTAGTATCCAGAAACTGTCATTATATTCGTAACATATCATAATACCATAATCAGGAATTGGTTTACTAAAATTTAGTGCCGCGATATAATGCTCATATATAAAATTTTTAGAATATTTCTCTTTAAAGTAAATCTGGTATACTGATATTTGATCATTTATAAAAGTTGCAGAAATAAGTGACATTAAGAAATTACTTTAAATTTTAATAATAACATATTAAAAACATAGTTTTGCTTCCACTTCAGCTTTCATCAAACTATAATGAATAAAGTTTTTATAGAAAATCTTTTTAAATAATTTTTAATTTAACTTTATTTATTTATAAAAAGAAGCTATCAAATCGCATTATATCATAATATCATAACATTAGTTTCCTCTCATAAAACAGGCTTTTTATATTTCTTTTTGACTTTTAAACATGAAAAAGAATAACATAATCCCGATAATACTCACTCTTATTGGGTGCAACAGAGAATACAATTTTTTTTAAATTGCGGCTCTCAAAAATTGAACCATGTGGAACAATTCATAGTCAAGGTTTTACTCAGGACACACGCCCCGGACATGAACTTTTTTAGATCTCAAGACTTTTATTAGTTTCAAAACTGATTCGTGTTCTGCGAGGCATGAAAAACATAAAAAGCGATTGATTTCAGTAAATTGAGTCACAAACGTTAACTTCGCGCTATAAACTGTGCAGCTGATAGTTATTGTGTCTGCGGATATTGTTATATTGCACAGGGTTATTGGTTCACAATGTTGTTCTTGTGTTCTTGAGGATTTAAGACTGATTAACAGTACCAATACTGAATTATTAAATATTTAAATTTTAAACTATAGGTGTACAAACGAAATTTTCATAAAATTGCTTAGTTCAATTATATGTAAAAGTTAGAGTTCCACGCACTGTATATTAACCTTCATTTTATATCGTCAATATAACTTTTAATATTAATTAATTTTACTATAAAAAAGGAGTATACTAATTTATTATTACGTTTACATATTTTTTGCTTTAATATCGCTATATTGTACGTTTTATACTTCATATTTTTAACGCATTTATTAAATAATAAACACGTGATATAGCATTTTCAGGGATATAAATGTGTCTTATATATATTGCTTATCTAATTTAAATGCATTTGATAGTAAAAGCCCAATGAATAGATCCATCCGCTCATATTTAATAAATAGTATGACAGAATTTACTAAATTAAAAAAATATACCAAGATAAAAATTTAACATTTTTATTAAATTATATTTACACTCACTCAAATATCCTTTAAAAATAAAATCGAATTCGGACATTGAAATAAAATTGTTGGATATCTTTTTGTGGTATTTAGAAGCTTTAACTATAAAAATAATTTGTTCTCATAACAACTTTTTCATTTAATATTTTCTCATAATTACACTTGGAGAACTTGCAAGTTCAGTTACCGGACCGTGAAAGCATCTAATACACAGAACAAGACTTGGAGGCCTACCTGATGCTAATGTGTATTGCGAAAGTCCAGAGAAGGTGGCGAAGGTGAAATCGGAGGAGGGAAGGAGGCACCAAAGCACGCCAGATAAGAATAGAAGGGTGCGTCGATCGGGGGTGGGTGGCTTGGTGTGAAGTCAAGTGTGCTGCCTTGTGCACTCGCCGAGGTAATTGTAAGAAAAAGGCGAACCTGACTACAATCGTTTGCTGAAGTTAACGATACCTGCCAGATAGTTAGTAAGTATAGTAAGGAGGTATAGAACAGAACTGCGCTGCGGATTTCGGTTCGTTCGCTTCGTTTTCGCTTCGTTCGCTTCGTAGTAGTGTCGATCGTCGTCTTCAGTTTCAAGTCGAGCTGGCAGAGACGACAGCAGGGGGAGCGTGGCAGAGAGCGCAGGTAAATGTAGCATGAATGCGAGGCGCGGCAAGTTTTATACGTCAGCGACTCCGTGGTCGCGGATTGGCTGTCTGAGACCGTCCTCGAGAGCGGATGGCCAAGTGGAGCGTGAAATTAATCCCATGCAAGACTGCGCGGTAGCGTTTGCATGGATTGCTCCTCAGGCAGGCAAAGAAGAGAGCTGAGAGGAGAAAGGAGTTCGTACCTGCTGCCACAGAGGAAAGAGAAGAGGGTGGCTCACTCTGCCAGAACTGACGAAAGAACTCACTGCCTTTTTATTGTTTTTAGGGAGTAGTCGACTTTTCTCCATATAATTCCACTTATAATATGCCTACCTATATAAGTAACACAGCCTACAAAGGAAGCAATGTAGGTATAATGTATATGAGAACTTTATAAAACTGTAATATTATCATGCGAGAAGGGCGGGTATAAGGGATATTTTTCAGTAGAATTGTTTCACCTTTTTGAGTAACTTCCGGATCCTGCTTCGTGCCTGAATTAGCAGGCTGTGAGGAGTTGATTTGGCATCCTGTTCCGGACTTGGCTATATGTCCACACATCAACACAGAGATGATCGGAGAACAATCGGATCAGAGGTATCACTTGCACTCTCCTGATTAGATGAATAAACAAGAGAAATTAGCAACCTATTGCTTACACACGCGCAGACGAATATCCCTCTAGACCCTCTGGCCTTTCCCTCCAGACCGGACGAGGCCTTGTTTCTAGGGAGCATCGAAGTGTGAGGAATCCTCTGGAACAAGGCACGAACGGGCGAAGGCCATTTAAATGAGGAGGGGAGAGCCAGAGAGAGTTAAAGTGATGTTAACACGCACTAGAAGTAACTTATGGATATGTTCCGATGGCCCTTCGCGGCCCATTCACTTCAATGAGGAGCTCGCGCTTCGATGGACTGACTCAATGGAAGATATGCTTAAAATAAGCTGTATAGGTCAAAACATACACAACTGTATATTATTATATTATACCTCTTGGGCTTATCTATATAGGGTGGAACCTTTTTTAAAGGAACACTTTATCAGAGATTATGTATGTATATAGAGTTATATATAGAGATTGAAAGGAAAAGTTTGAAATTATAGTTTGTGAACTTTTTCGTTTTGAGTTTATTTATCTTTTTATTAACTGATTTATATTTTATGTACATCAAATGATATATTATATCCCAAATTGTTGTTTAGATTTTGATGAACCGTAAATTAATCAAAGATTTTTACGTATACAATATTAAAATATTATACCATTCAATTTTTAAGGGTACCTAGATCAAAATAAAGATAATAATAATTGTAATACACATTCTTTTTATGTATATACATATATATTTATGTATGTATATATATGTATGTGTAAATTTATGTATACGGTAAAATGTGGGTATTTAATCAAAATATAAAGATTTAAATGCTATCTTGAAATAAGTAAACACGTATATGTATGATACCCTTATATAATTATTAAAAACATTTAAAGGTGATAAATAACATACATCATTTTACTTTACCTAATCTGATATTATCATATTATTATCATAAGATATTATCATTCTTTAAAAATGATATGTTGTCTAAAATTTATCGTCAATATTATTGTTCTTTTTCAAATTCAAACAGAGTCAGGAATTCGATTTAACCTTATTTTTCTGATGTCTAGCTTGATATAATGACTGGTCCACACCAGATTAAGTGGTGATATATATATATATATATTTAATTTAATTTAATTTTAATAAGTATAAGTATAAGATATAAATATACAATCCTGTTTATTTTCTAAAATTAATTTAGATTACCACTATATATATTACATATGTACATATGTATACATTTATCTATAATTTGTGATGTAACCGTTCATATCCAAGTATATATGTATATATATGAAGATTAAATTTTATTATTTATGCTTTTTTCCTTGTCAGTCTATTTTATCTCTGAAGATTCTTTTATGAAAGACTGGGTTTCTGTAATAGATAAATATATAATAAAATAGCACTTGTAGAATTATAATATATAATTGTACCATACTCTTGATTATATAATATAGTTATATATCTATATATATATATAGGGAAAGAACTAAACTGTCTCTGAATATAGGGAGAGAAGGGATAGGGGATAGGTGCAGTCAATAACAACTCGCCCACTTATTCTATATATACTATAAATGCGCATGTATGTATATTGTGCGTACATGGACGCTTCTTATCAAATGGATATACATCTTCTTTCTTAACCATTAATGAAGCATTTATGATTTTAGAATAAAAGTATTTAGCCTGACTTCCCCTGTTGTGTTAGTAAACCTTTTAAGATTAAACGTGTGTGTTTTTCCCCACCTTGACATATAAACTTACGTACCCCGTGAAAGACAACGATAGCCACAAGACCCAATGTCAAAGACAATAGCATAGATAGAGTTCTCACTTTTTAGTGCGCAATTGGAAGAGGAGAAGGGTGGAGGTGTTGAAAACTAGAAGAGGATAAAAATTGGAACTGTAGAGCGCTCAAAACGAAGAAAAGGGAGTAGCGAGAGGGGGGGAACAATATCAATATCAATATCAAAATAAAAATAACATCACAGTGGTTACTGAAGCGTTGCATTAGATAAGGCAAGGAATAGTATGATATTATAGTAGTCATTGGATAAGGCCTCAAGAGTTTTCCTTGCTTTAATAATGTATATTATTGCTTATGGTACATACTAACATCTGTACGGTATTATAACAATGTATAGTCTCACCAATAATCAGATCCAATTACAAATGCATGTATATACATACAACAAACAAAATACTTATATACACTACCACGAACTATGGATAGGTTTATATGTGTTTAGGTAAATCTCTATGTATTGTAGGCCTATGGAGGACATTATTTCTTGTATGTATTATTTCTGAGAATTAGAATAGCGCTTCTGTCTACACTGATATACATTGTATTGTATACATGATGTTACATATTTATAGTTTATCCGTGCGAAATGTCAAAGGGCTCTTCTTCTTCTTCTTCTTCAGTCTCTTATAAGAGAAAGTTACTTTCAGGGATTATAAAAATATAGAACAGAATTCTATAATCAGATGCGACGCGTGGCTTGGAATATTTTAGTGCCTTTCAGAAGAAGTGTTAGGGCTGTCTGTTCGATGCATAATCTATAAAATAAAGGACTCTATTTCATAATTGTAGGTGAGACTATTATTGATGCCATCAAAGTTATAGAGAATGACATGCTACATATTATGTAGCATATATATATTCTATAGATTTACTATATATACTATCTGTTTATGGAACTTTGCATACGGCTTAAGGCATTATATAGACATCTCATAGCGTACAAAAAATGTAAGAACACGTGACATATTTTCTATTCGAGAAAATTATATCAAAAGAAAAGTCATAAAATCCGTTGACCCAAAAGATTCGCCCACTGAAAAGAATGAAAACTGCTGTTGAACTTTATTAACCAAAAGTGATAATGCAGATATAATATTTTTCTTTATACGAGTTTATATTATTATAAATTTATCATTAAATTAGGACAAATAGAAAATACCCCAAAAAGAATTATTTTTATTTATTTGTTTCTTTCTTTCTTTCTTAAACTATTTTTTACATAATTATAACAAATATAATAGATATATTATATTCATCTCAACATAGCACATAATAATAACTCTTGTAATTATTATCAATATTATTAAACGCACTTTTAAAGATGCATATATATTTTTTCCACATTTTCATGTGCTGTCCGAATATTCACAACCACCTAGAATATATCTATATATGCATACAATCCTGCTACTAAATATATTCTTGAACACGTTCAAAGTTATATATACCCTGAGGTTATAACCGAGTGGTCAGTTAACGAGACTTCAAATGAATCAAAACCACTCTTCTCCTATATGTAAGTGGCGAAAGTGGATAAAAGATATATTTTTGGCGAGGCATGTATATAAGCTAAAACCCTAACAAACAACCATTTCTTTATTAACTTACGTGCAATTATAATATGTGAGTATATATACAACTTTTTCTCTTATACCATAAAGCTCCAATAATTACTAAACTTGAATCATAGTCGACAAGAATTATATGGGACGAAAGCAAAAATTAAATAAAAATAAAAACAAAACAAAAATTAACTAGATAATCACTTATATGCGTTACACAGCCTAATTTTTAAAACAATTTTTCAAAACGTGTAAATCCTGCATCTCAAATATTGTCTAATTTAGCTAATTCTGTTAACTTGGGCAGTTTATAGTCTCCTTAGAGGTTCATGTTGAGTGATAATTAACAAGCTTGACAGTTAATCAACTTAAGTCTCAGAATTTCCCAAACTTGCATATAGAAACACTGATTGTCTGTTACATATACAAATATATCATCCGCAGTGATTTGGCAGGTCTTCTGTAAACAAAATAAAAACAATAATTGAAACAACAAATATTTAAAGTATATTATATCTATTGAGATATATCAGTCTTTATTATAGCTATTTGAGAATACATATTTCAAAACTTGTTTACAAATGGTACAGAAAGATAATTAAAAACTAAAGGCTGAATATATATAGTTTGTACAGAGAAAAGTTAAAACAGAGAAAATTCTAAACATATACAATAAATATATTGTGAAGAAAAACTGACGTAGGTTGAAAAAATTCAAAATTGTATAGCTATAGAATATATAATAACAATTAAGTTGAGATGTATATGACATATAATTTACACAAGCTTTAAAGCTTTTACAATTTACATATCAATTGTTGATAAGTTATTTAAATTTGGAAATATATAATGTTAAATGTAAAAATATACAAATATAGTTTTGGCAATTTTCTATTTGCGCGAATAATATTTTTTATAAATAATATAATTACGTATTTATATAAAATAATTTGCACGTTAAAATACTGATATTTTGCATTAATGTATGTATATATACTTAATAATTCATTAAATTATGAATTTTTAACAACTACGTATTATAGTGTGAACATTTAAAAACTATTGACATTTTATTTCCATAGTTGTTATATATTTCAACATCGATCGCTAAAGATATGAATTCGTTCATGTGGCCCTAGAAATATTTACAGAAGTTTATTATAACGAATTTTATGTTTTACCTCTAATATTCATTGTATAACATAAAATACATATAAAAACTTAGGCATTAAAGTTTATCCATTTTTACACAACTTATTTTCGAGCTAAATTCTTTAAATTTATATATTATGCAAAAACTTTGAAGTTTACTTTTTGATATGTTTCAATTATTTGTAAGCCTTAACAATATATTACAATTTACTTATTTTTGGTAAAACTTGACACACAATAATATATCACAAACTCCCACCCCATCCCAAAGCAGCCCGGTTATTATAATTGCTCAATTATACACTATATGTAATGTTTTCTATTATATTTTGATTTTTGAAATAAATAAACCTTCTATAAAAGAACTTGTAAGAAAATTATTTATTTTTAGGATTTTATAAAATCATTTATTTATATAAGTTCCATTTATCAGAAATAATTTAGTTATGAATAATTATCTTTCTTTTTATTCTATGTATTCATTGCAAGAAAATTATGTTTTAATTATTTAAAACTTATTATTTCTTTCATTAATGAGGTATTCGCTATATTAAAAATGAAAATTATATTTTCTCATTTTTTCGATTTTCAGCTTAATATTTATGCATAGTTCACATATTCTATTTTTTATACTCCTATATATAAAAATCTTTCAATAATTTAAATGCCAAAGAATCAGGCAGCTCGAAGTGCAGTGGAGGCAATATATAATAATTGATAAAGGTGTATCCTCGTTGACAGATGTTGACTGCGACAAATCTGCGGCCATCCTTACGGTGTAATCGACCTGAAAATTGGACCACATCAGGCGTAGAAAAGCCTATTATTGGGGGAAAGTGTGTGGAAAACTGGCGGTATATTACAATATAAATTGTCGGCTTGCAGGATTCACTATAACGGCTGCCTCTCCCATTCCATTTTAGGTCTCCCAGCTCGCCGACACCTTTTGGTTCGATGTGAGAGAGAAATGAGAGAAGGGGTGGTCCCACCGTCACCGCCGTCAATGATTTCAGAATAAAAAACCTTTCTGAGAAAAATGTAGAGGCGACGGAATGTATTGTCTTCTATATCTTTAATCCGAATAAGTGGAGGTTATAGCTTAGCCTATTTGCGCGCTCTCTCAATATTATAAGGGAAGCTGCAACTATGGACGACGAGGATGTAGGAGTAAATGGGAGACTATAGTTCTGGGGATCTCTGACAGGATTAATTTTGTTATCAACACCCAATGCGTCCTTCATGGAAGTGATAACGTCTCTTACTATATAGTGCTCAAGAAGCGCGATTTACCGAAACGATTTTTTTTTCGTTTCTATAATATGTTTAGCATTATTTATGGTTTTCACTTTTTGCTTTATTTTGCAAGGAATTTGTTGACTGTATGATCTCTTGCCTCTTTCTTGGAAGTACTTCTAAAAAATCATTGATTTAAAAATCTTTATTTCGTCTTTACGGGGGATTATTCTTGCTTTTAATATATAATCAAAAATATAATACCAAATTCCATATATGTATAATTAAGTAAAATTTAAAGTACAATGTTGTCATTTACGAAGTTGAACTTGGAGTCAATTTTTAGAAAATTTATTGAAGAAACATATTTTGAGTAAAACAACATATTGTATTTCATAACAAATAATTTTTATTTAAAGAAATCATTAGTATTTAGCATTTTAAAATTTGCTTCCTCGATTAAAATGCAATAGGTGAATTAGACCTCTAAATTAGTTGCATTTAATGAGTCATGAAATATTTTGTGATAAAATATCAATTTAAAATCAATTTTATTTTAGGGTTCTTTTTATAAAAGTTAATGTGGTGAAAAAATTTCAAGATTATATTATTATACTTTTATAAATTCATCTGTTAGTTCATATTTCATCATTCATCTTACAGTTCATTTTACAGTTCATTTGTCAATACGATTATAAACCACAAAATAAATTGCCCTTTTCGAAATTTAATTTTCCTCATAAATTTTCCTATATGCTCCTATATTTGGTCCTATATAGCTACCTCTCCAATTAAAGCTATACAATAACTTACTTGACTATGACTATATATAATTTTAACTAGGTTGTCTTCAACAGAGTGCACTGGAAAAGGGCAACACTCGACGACCCTAATCGAGCTTATAGTATCACTGCACCCTTTCTGGTCCATCTGCTTCACAATTTCCCACTTCTCCTCTCTCCTCATTACTACTCAAATCGTAATAAATAACACGCTTATTATAGATATATTCTGTTCAGCCTGCAGAACAATTATGTCTCAACGAATCATGAAATCATTTCTTCCGTATAACTATGGAAGCTGTTAATGAAACCAAACATATATATAATTGAGTCATTTTTTCCTTCATAGTGGATGATAATGTTCCCCGATATCACTGCAGAATATCCCGATCATCTCTTGATACTTTCTGGTATAAAGTGCTTTATTTGTAAATGCATATATGTGTAAGTCAAAGAAGTCTGTCTTGCGGTTTCCGGGTTGAAATGTTGAACTTCAGAAAGGAACGAGTTGTAACCATCCGGTTCAGAAGCGATTCAGGCTTATTGCAACCGACTTGGTGTGACATTCGTTGTCCACGATTATGGACTCCCCAATTTTAATTTGGTTGATGTCGTCAAGTGACTCGTCACTAAATATCAACTGTCAATGAATGTCAGCTATAATGTTAGAAGGGTCGACACAATCATGTAAAAATTCACTCTCAAGCTATAATGGTAATTCTTGCGAAGTTTATGCCTTGGTTAGGCCGATAAATAGGGATTTTTCAATTTATATCGTTTATGTTAAAATAATTACAGTACACTTGATATAATTTGATCATTTTGTTTCTACAATTTACAAATTTATTAATAGCAAACTTTAATGATAACTAATTTATTGCTTCATTTAATTGATTAAAAATATTGAAAATATAAAATAAAGTATTTAACTTATTATCACAAAGCTATAATATAGTTATCTTCAATTAAAACTTTTTATAGTTTAACCATGTATCAGTATTGTGTAGACTAGTAGGGAATCATTGCAATGCAAGTTTATTGAAATAATTACTAAATTTATATATCATTCATGTCGATTCGATATATTTTCAGACAAGCTGGCAATTACTTGCCTGCAATTATTTTAGATGAGATTTTTTGTTCGATAGTCCAATTTAAGCCGATAAAACTATATTTATAACCATAAACCTTTTAAGTCTTTAGTATACCTGTTTTTTTTATAGTTTCGCAAACGTCTCCTAAACATATATATTGTAATAGACTAATTACGATATATACATACAATAAAAAAGATTAGTACCTTTCCCTATTTCGTCCAAATGTCTTACAAATTTGTTAATAACAAGGAAAAGCTCAAAACAGATTCGAAAACAGATTTCTCTTATAGAGAGACGTACTAAAAAATCAATAAAATGTATATTTTAAATTCCACGGAATATTTAAGTTGAAGGAAATATTAAATTTGGACATTTTTAACAAAACGATATAGTATACATGAGTCTTGCTTATATTGATTGCTTTTATACACTTCAATCAATGCGTTTTACTTTTTAGAATCATTTCTTTTGTCAAAGCTAAAATAATTTACTATATTATAAATAAATAACATTTAATATTTATACTGAATATATAATGTGTATATTCAGCGTTGTAATGGTCTGAGTAACACATCTCTAAACAGGGCTCAATATTTTCATGCTTAACCTATTTTCGTATATATACATATGAGAAATGATCTGTTGAAAAACAAATTTAATTATACTATTTAACTTTTGAATGTTTAAAGAGATTACTAAAGCACTAATAAATAAATAAATAATTTAAGTTGGTATGGTAGGTTTTTTGTTGTTTAAAAAGTACAAAAAATTATTGCATTCCCTTTTACTTGTTACTGCGCACAACTAAAAAGCCAACGGATCCGATAATATTAACAATGAAAACTTAATATTACATAGTATCAGATTAGTTTATAACATGAACTAAATTAAATTAAAAATGGACAAGTAGAGTAAATATGTTAAAATAATGGAAAAATAAAAACTCTCGTTTTTGAACTATAGGTCCTATTCACACCAACCGCGTGTAGTGCGGTACCATGCGTATTTTGTATAACAAAATAAGTGCTATACTAAATCTTACGTGGCAGTTCATATCAAAAACTTCAGTATACTGTTTATCAATTTTTGACACGTCGTGTCGCGCTGCTTGCTGCATGGTATGAATAGGCTTTTACTTTTTACGTTATATAGTATAAATAAAATTGATCAATGAATTTATTTCTTTATACTTGGTATCAATTCTATTAGCAATAATTCCATACAGAACAAGACGCGCTGAGACATTTAAAATTTGACATTAACGTAATATATGTATAATTAGTATTGAGCGTATCGTTCTTATTTATATACTCAAAATATTTCAGTCTATAGGGAGACAAAATTACTTTATTTTCCGATATCCTTAACCATATATGTATCTTACGTAATATTCTTTCTTGATTAATAATAATTTACAATACTCTGTAATAAATACAATGTTTATTTCTTAAAACTATAATCCTGTGCTTCTTATTATTGATTATGGTTGAAAAGATCTGAAAAGTATAACGAATATTTTTCCGAACTATATATAATTTTCCCAAATATAGTCATTTTTTATAAAGATTAACAGATAATAAACAATTTCTATCATGACTAATTTGTTTTATAATGAGATTTGCGCGATCAAAACAGTTTAACATTGTGAAAGTACAATGAAAATATTCTTTTTGAAATATATATTTAAAAGGGAAATAATGTTTATATCACAGAATACTTAATAATTTACCAATCTCATATGGTTAAAAGCAGGTGTTCAAGGATTTTAAATATTTATCATTAAATATCTTCATGAATAAATATCTTCATATAACATGTACACGTAAATCAATACATTATTTATTGTACAAAAGTATTTTTTAAGAAAATGAACGCTATGAAATTTAAATAAGTATACCTAAATATTTATATATTATATATACAAAATATTATATTGCATATTATATTAATAATAAAAGTTATTATAGTTTTATAGATATTGTAAATAACACATATATTATGGGTCAAAACACAAAAATATGAATAATACAATTATTCTGAATGTTTATCTCAAAAGTAGGTTATTTTCACAATATATAATAAGAAAAATATCTTTAATAAAATGTAGATAGTTTTCAATTTTCATTTAAACAAATACGTCAGCTGATTGAGATTTCCACGTGTTTAACTATAGAGTGTATAAATTAACATCGACAAAAATATTAAAATGATAATAATTCTGATATATAAAATATATTAAAATATACAGACACACATTGTAATACATTTTCAATATATCATTAAGATACAATAATGATAAGATATTTTGAAATATATAATCGACATCATGTTATATATATATAATATATCACATTAACAATGTTAAATATGCACAATAATAAAGCTTAAATTGACGATAAGTTATGCATTTACTGCATGTAACTTTGTATCAATTGAACAATTCAAATAAAAAGAAATATTATGAATTATTATAATCTTGTGGAAAATGTACTTTCATTATAGATTATAGGTAATGAGAATTTGTTTTCATTATATAAACCCACTTATATATAGGCGGGCATATATTTACTGTTAAGTTGTTCAGATTATCAATAATGGGCTATGATATATCTTATTTGTATACAAATAAGATTGTAATATACATAAGCAATGAAAAATTAAATTAAATTAAGGTATCAGACAATTACAGCTAATTTACTAACTCACATTTAGAAAAAGGAATGATTCTTATGGAATTCTTCCAATCATTTTAATGTCATAACTTAGTTGAGTTCAGGACCTTTTGTTGCATAACCTCACACAAACTGCAGCAAAACGAGCAAACTCAACTGATTTTGTTTCGTGAATATCTTTTGGATCACAGAAAAAAGTCTTAATGAATCCTTATAGGGGGAAGTCCATTTTAAATAAAATCTAAAATGGTTACCTCAGTCGTAAAAATGGTCATCTTTTGAGATCTAAATGTGTCTTATCTCCTAAACTATGTATTTTTAAACATATAAATATATTACCAACAGATAAGTCCATATAGTATCAGAGTACCTAACAAACATACTTTCAAAGTAATTTGAGATCTGGTTATGATGTCACGGTCTTGTAAATTAAAAATGCTCCTTTACACAACAGATATCAGAGAACAGAATTCGGAGACCTTCCTAAATTTCTGGAAAAATATTTTGATCAACACGCGACCTGCTCTGTTCTTCCATATATTTCGTTGCTTGCTGCAGTTGTTCATGAATACGTGAACGCAAAATCCTCACTATTAATCAATAAAAACTATGGACCTTTTTTTCATCTTCGACGAAAGGAAGTGACCATAATCCGAGATCATTTTCCGCATATCCCCCTGGATGAATATTCTATAACAAAGTATAAACATAGATTATTAGCATTTACTGCGCTTATAACAATAAATTATTTATCAAAATAATAATAATACATTTATAAAATTAGCCGTATCGAAGGTACATATAAATTTCTACCCAATTATTTATCTATATATAGATATATTTTTAAAGAAGATACATTTTTAATTTTAACTTCAATTATTGATAATGCCTGTTAAGGGTGTACACGGGGCCCTATATTTACAGCTATATACATGTATATAACACAATATATAATTCTTTTTAATTAAATACTTAAAATTGTAAGTTACATATTTTAAGTAAATTTATTTACAAAATTGGTTTACTTAAAATTTATTGGCAGTAGATATTAGATACTGCTAAAAAGAAATATACTTATGTAAAGCAAGATCAATAATTTAAACAATAAAAAATAACCATATATTCTAAAATTTGTATAATAAAACACTCATATATATATATATATATATATGTATATAAATCGTATTAGTAAGTATATATTATTAAGATAAATGAATATCATACTATGGAAGTGTGTTATATATATATATATACATTCAATCAGAATAAAATATAATATATATCCTTGTTTTAATTCAAAAATGTAGGTAGATTCCCAAATTCTAATAATACCTATTTGTGTAAATTTGTTTGGATTAATCGAATATATAATAAGGTTTCTTCTTATTCTTTTCTATTATTTCTATATAGGGTGCTAATGTAGATAAAAGTTGGCAACAGAAAAATATTTGAAAATAGAGACAGTATAATTTTTATTAAATTTCAAAGATATACATTTTTATATAAAAATTGAAATTTTAATTTATCGCTTTATATTATGTATATACTTAATAATGACGCACTATAATTATAATTCATAATTATACAGAAATATTCAAATTTTAAATTTTCGTAAGAATAATATAAAAAAATATTGGAATCTTTCATATACCATATAATAATATATAATATAAATCTCTATGAATCTAACCTTAATCTAACTCTACGACATAAACATTTCTGAAACGACGCCAATTAATTAAATTAACGTGTATATATGTATATATACACATTTCACAACAGTAACACAGAGTTAACATCTAAACAATATTACATCAATGAAATCAATTAAAACTTAAGAAATAATATATAATATGTATATCACAGAGTACCTATATCTATCAATACTCCATGGTTATAGGTTATATTCATGTATAATTTCCATTTTGTTTATCTTTTACTTTTAATATATGGATAAAAGAGAGAAATCTTACACAATATATGTAACCTTAAAAGATTGTTTTATAGACAAATTTAGATGTACAAATCTAAATAAATATATTTATATATGTCTGCATATACCTATAGGAGAAAAAATAGCAGATATTTATCTTAAACGGAATAACATTTTGAATTATTCCGCATCAGTAAAAGTGGACAGAATATATTTTATAATACAGGATTAGCAACCACTTACTCTATACATATGTACATATATATGTACATATACTGTTATACTGTTATACTTTTATTAGGATTCAATGAAGGATTAGAATCATACTATTCTTGTATTATACGTGTAATACATCTTACATGTAGCTAAATATCAGTTTATGGTAACACTAAGATGAACAACTACATAGAAGCTTTATATATATACTTATTGATAATATATTTTTTTTACCGAATACAAAAATATACGTTTTTACGAAAATCAGAATATATATTGTTTCTTTTGTTCCAATACACTAAAATTTAAATTTAGAACAAATTTAAATAAAAACTGTTTGTTATAAAAAAATATTTATATAACTGAAATATTTATAATTTATTTTGTATAATATTTCATCTTTGGTTTACATTATGTGTCAATGTATTTATAATATCTTTTTAAAAATTGAAACCTTTCAACAATTACATGACATGCATATAATACATTATATCATTATAAATTATAAATTATAATTTATCAAATGCATTTTATAGATTTTCTATTTAATTAAAAATATCTAAAAATGTTCTATTGGGTTCCATGTGTTTTCATTTGAATTCCATGAGTTTCATGAGTTCCATTGAGATACTAAATCCTTGACAATATTTGCTTCTGTTTTTTATTCTTAAAATTCAGTGCACACATACTAATTATTTCATAACGAATATTAAGAAATGTATATAAACTATATACGAGTAAATAGCTTTTTCATAATATGTAATCGAATTTTTATTTAACATTAAAAATGTTCTCCCTTCTCTAACTATAAATACAAATCAGTAGTCTACATTTTGAAACAATTCATTTTTCATCATTATACACACTCAGTATATAGAAATTATACATCAAACTTGAGTGTTTTTCGGAAGAAAAACAATTTAATTGAACAAAAATTATACATACGAAATAACTTCAAAGACTACAATCGCATCGTAAATATATCACTGAAAATGTTCTTCTTGTTCCCCAAATGTTTTTCCATGCTAAAGGCATTTCTGTGAGCATTTCTATTGTATAACGCAACGGAATAGCAACATTATATAAAGCACCCCGAATAGTATATATACCTCCATCAAATTCTCAACTATATACGAGATGTAAAACACACCAAACCATCCTCTCTCAACGGTTACCTATATCTTATTGGAAAACAGGAGATATCCGCATACCTATAAAGATACCCGCAAAGACTCAATCCGAAGGCAATTCTGTTTCGCTGAAGAGGACATCTTGAACAACCTCAAGAAGACACTGATATTTTCTACTGCTGCTAAACAATCATCTTCTCTCTCCTTATACCTCCTTGCCTTCTAAAT
The DNA here is from genome assembly GCA_036023295.1 of Invenusta paracnida. Classification (NCBI taxonomy): domain Eukaryota; kingdom Metazoa; phylum Platyhelminthes; order Proseriata; family Coelogynoporidae; genus Invenusta; species Invenusta paracnida. The sequence continues at coordinate 49,235 of JAYRBW010071027.1, read as the reverse complement.
AGCTGCAGTTTCTCTCAAATATAGAAGATGGGAGTGAATGGTGGAAGCAATACTGTCATATACCTTTTCAGCTCATTCAACGTCAATAGCTCGGGTCCTCAAGGAATCGGTGAAACAGAAGAACTATTATATCAAGCACGAAACACAGGTAGCAGAACACAGCTGCAGATATGTATAGAGGCCCTGCTGACTGACTGATGTAGATGTTTAAATTAAATGATTTGATTTGATTTTAGTCTTAGGGAGCTTATATATTACGCACAGAATAGTCGGATAAATATTATAGATAAAGAAAAGCACGAAATACTTCCTATAATGAATGCTTTGCAGCGAAAGGGTTAATTATTATACTTGTTTAATAATAATAATATTAGGCTTATTATCAATGGCATATTTAATATTAATTTTCTAAAACTGCATTCTTTAATGATTATAATGGTTACCATGTACAGTCATGAAATTAATTCAGTTTACAAACATTTAAATATAATCAAATTAAAGAATACAGTTAAGAATACAAAAAATAACCATTTAGTTATCGTCATTGATATAAAAGTATATAAAAGTAATTGAGGCGATGAAAATATGCACCCGATAATCCTAAAATCTATAATTGTATTTAAAAAAATGTAATGTGCATAATTTTAATTTAAAAAATCAAATAAAAAAATATATTATTAACCTTATATTTACGTAACATTAACCTTTGAAACTTAATTAAAATATAAGTTAAACTGAAAAAATATTGAAAAATAAGTATACTATATAAATATATATGAGAGAATATATAATAAAAGTATATGCTACATAAAAGTTAGCAAAATATATAAATCTAAAATTATAAAACAGAATTTCAGAATATATTAGTCATAATTTTATTAAATTGCTTACTAAATAGCAAACTTATGCTATCCATTTAATTAACTATTTTCATGGTATTATTATATAGATGTCTTCAAAAAACGATTTTTAGTAGTCTAATGTAAATATTGTTCAATACAACATTTATTTTATCATCACTTAAGGAACCCAAGCAAAATGTATTTAACATAATATTTTTTCTTAGATTTTGGTTTGTACCATAACCTGTAAAGCTTTTTTATAAGAAACTAAATCAGTTGACGTTTGTTAATAAAAATTTCATTATCCTTTCAATGATTTTCGTTCAATTTTTGTAAATCGAAAAGTTATGCTTGCATTGATTATAATATCTAAACGTTATATAATTTTATAATATAATTACGTTTTTTAAATAATATTTAAAAGGAAAAAATCATGATTGTTTTTAAATAGACACAATTTTTTTGTATTGTGTTTACAAGTTAAATAATATTTTTTTAATTTAATTTTTAATAATTTCACATGAAAGTTATCATTTTATAAGACTATCGAATTTAACTCTATAATATACATGATACATGGTTATAAGATTAGAAAAATAATACTATACCAGGCATATGCATAACCCCTGAAATTAGAAATGCAAATTTGTAATAAATTTATATAATGAATCCCACTTTCTGCATTTAATTCAGTTTCAAATATTTCTATATTAATACTTTATTACCAGAATAAAGATTTAGCAATGCCAAATGCAGCGCAAAAGAATCAGAAATGCGGAATACCCAAAATCGAGTGCCCAAAGCCAACCAAGTGTACCGATTTTCAAGGGATAACATCTTTTGATCTCTTGCATCTCTCACAACTTCAAGAAGTTATAACTAGGTTATCTCTAAACTTCGGTCATCATTGCAAAATTCTTCCCGCCCTAATCTTGTCTTTTGAACTAAAAGTATGCCAACGTACCTACACACTTACATTCACTAAATACAGACTCGAAGCAAAATGTAATTTGTGAATTTTCGCATAAAGGAGACTGAAAGTCTTCTCTGAGTTCGGTGTGTATTGAAGCCCGGGAGACAGACCAAATTTGAATCAACTGGAGCGTTATTGTCGCACACAGAAGAGCAGTATATAAGGAGCTAGGAAGAGAGAATTCTTAGAGGGCTCCAAGAACAAAAGACAACTCCGCAATCTTGTTGGGATTAAAGAGGCAAATTAATAAGATGTTTACAAAGCTGAAGTCGGGAAACAATTGCGAAAACCTGACTATCAGGAGATTTATTTAGCATTAAAGAAAAGGAAATTTTGTATCTTAATACATCGGCATATATATCGAGGCTTAATCATGGAAGAAATTATTGTAGCCGTGGGAAAGTAAAAACACGTTTCGACAATGTGTATTATTAATATGAGATAATTTCTGTTAATTTGTACACGATAGAAATTATATAAGATTTCAGATATTAATTAGGTTCATATAAATCCCACAGGATCTTTAAAAATAAAATCTCACAACGTTAATGCACAGGAGCAAACTGTATTTGATAGCATTTATTAAATATGCACAAAAATTGTATTACTATAGGTACTAACAATGAAGTTTACTTATGTTTTACTGTCTCATTATATAGGCAGTCAAATTCATATTATATAGTTTCTCTTTTTCATGAAGACGATCTCGCAAAATAACAAAAGTTTTGAACATCATGACTTTAAGACAGATTCCTTCTTATTGTCATCTAAATCTAAAAAAATAAAAAAATATCTAAGTACTGCTATACTTACTCATGCTATTGTATAATTTGTATATAAATAATGTTTGCGATCCCATCAGTATAATTAAAACCGTTAAACTATAGACATTTAGTATTTTAGTACTAAAATTTTAAAACTTTTAAACGTTTTGATAAATTTAAACAAATGTTAATAAACCATTTAAGAATTTTTGTAAGCAGATCCATGGAACATGTTCAACCGGAAATCTAGGAATTTGGTCATCTATGAAAGATATAATGTTAAAAAACCGAAGACTTCTTATATATTTATTCATAACTATATAATGTAATTTATTTTACACACATTCATCATATTGTTGTTTATAAATACTTAACTGTATAAATTTTCTAATATTATAACATATTATTCATAATATGGCGATTTAGCTGAATATAGTCAAAATAACTTGTCCATTGATTTTGTTAAGAAACTAGCTCATAATTTAAAAATACATAAGAAAAGTACAGAAATCAATAATATATTGATTTATATGTTTACAAATGTAACCAATTATACCTAATAATTATATATGCTTATAACCATAGGTACGCCTATAATTTTAACTTCAAATATGACATTTAACTATTCTTTACTAAATGTTAGTCATTTTTTAAACTACTTTTACAATTGAATATTAGGCTTCATTAATACGCGGAAATGCATTTATATGTATTTACAATCACGAAAAGGGGATTGTAATTTTTATTTTCTTCTCAATAACGACAAAATAAAATTAAAATCTAATTCTAATATACCTATATAGTTGATATATGTATTGATATTCTTTCCTGTTCATTTAAAAATATATAACTTGATGTTATATATTTTATATACATTCATGAAATCAACATAAGTCACATAATGTCAGCTTTTGTAATTTATATGTTTCAAATACCGTATACAAAGAAAGATACAATTTGTATGGAAATATTGAATAAATATTCATATAGATTTTATATATTAAACGCAATAGACTAATAATTATTATCCATACTGTTGCCCGACACTTTGACATGATTAAATTAAATTAAATTCCTAACTTGGGTTAATTTTGTGTGGCAAATGGCTGTTGAAATAGATAAAATGCACATTAAATTAAAATGTTATACTACTGATAGTAAGGTGTCGGGCAAAAGTAGTATGAAATATAATATTTTAATTTTAACCCAATTAACAAAGTGACAACGTTTAATATTCTTGTGATATTTACAATAATAGTGACCATAATAACTTATTCTAAATGAATATCAAATTTAATATTCACCATAATATTATTTTTCTCGGTTGAGGAGAACGTAAATCTAAAAAGTAAATCTATCAAAAAATAGATTAATAAAGTATACATAAAAAACATTTAAAGAATCCACTTCATCCTGGTTCTCAATTTGAATTTATCAAACTCATAGATAAAAAAAACTATAAGGTACATATTATTTTTTGTCATTATATCAAACTATACATGTATATTATTATTATATTCTGTTCTATATAAGACAAGTTTACAGGTCAACAGATAATCAAGTATGATGCATGCTTCTAAATTTCATGAAGTCTTTTCTTTCATATACATGTATTATAACACTCGGTTTTAATAGAAATCAATAATTAATCAGATAATTAATGTATCTTCGTGTTGAATTAAAACGCAAAAGTAGGTATACAATATAAACATTTGGAATCTATATTTTTATATCTGGTATATACAAATGGCTTATCAATTAGGTATACAACAAAATATCTAAATTTAATCATGCCACTTAACACACTTTAAATTAAGAAAAAATATTTGTACATGTTATTCCGCATAACTGAATCAAGCAACACAATTTAGCACAAAATCAATATTATATATATACGAACGATCTATTTCATAGTCGGAGAAAATGAACTCACTATAAGCAAAAAGTTTGTGATGTCTAATTTAATACGTTTGTATTGATTGAGAAATGACATATGGTACACTTAACTATTCTTTATAGACCTTATGAAATATTGAACATTATATTTTATATTTCATTTTGAACTATATACTATACTGGTATTTTCAACAATATATCAACAAATTGACACACATTTAAAAGATAATCTTTGTACTGTATATGTATATAAAGGATTGATCTAAGTATATTAAGGGTATATTAATCTAAGTTAATTGATAGTATATCTTTATCATGTTTTATAGCCAGGTAAAACTATAATTTTTAAATAGAATTAAAAAATTTAATGACTCTCAAATTTTTGATTTTCTAAAATTTGACTAGTATAATATTACACTCACCTCAACAGGGTAGCTCGGAAATAAATCGTTAATCCTTATAAACAGGTCATACTCCGAGTTGATATATCTCTATAAACCAAATTATAGGATCTCAAAAAAACATGCAACATGATATGTTGCAGTGATAACACGATAAATAGTAATTATAAAACAAACATGATATAAAAATAATGGAATAGAAACGAGAGTAATGTTAGCTATGTATACTGCGAGGACTGCAGAAGAAGGAACGACTGCAGTGCGACCTCGCTGAAAACAGGGGTACAGACTCAGAGAGACGTCTGTAGCTACACTATTATAGTATCTTGCTTTACGTTTCGATTGATTTATAACGAGGGAATTATGCGTTCGAACTAGCTACCAGTGCAATTGCATCAGTAGCAGCTGACATCATGTGGAAGATTGCGCGGGCGAGCGTTTATCTCCCCTTTTCGGTACATTCCACGGATGTGCAGGCAAGCGGCAAAGGAGTAGGCTTGGAATGAGATGAAGTTCATGAGTGCGTGAAGCCAGCCAGGAGGATTTGGAACTCTTCGTCTTCTTCTTCTGCTGCTGCTTCATAGTTGTCTCCCCTACCTTCTTTTGCGTCGTTTGGAAATATACTATGCGGAGAGAGAACAAGAGAGGGGAGGGAAGGAGGCATTTTGTCGTAGGGATGCGCGTTCGGTTCAGGGAATAAAAAATGGGTGGTTCAATTCTAAGGTACGGAAGAGGACCCCATCTTGTATATATATCTATTCCTCCCATATACTATCCCCAATAATTAATACAGTTTCCGTACAAAATGTGAGCAGAAGAGCACCCTGATGAATTAATATAATGCGACTAAATGATCACATGCGTATGATACTGAGATGTGGTGAGTATCATCCGCATGCTATTATAGACTTGTTTCCTATTCTTATTATCTAAGTTAGCAACAATTTTTCAGAAAGATTGCTTTATAGTTTGTTGTTTCTAATACTATATCCGTATGCACATAGTTAATAGCAGTGTGGAAAAGTATAGAAGGAGAATAGAAGAGATATTATAAACGAAAAGAGACTATAAGGATGTCTATTACACGGTGAATTACCTGGAATGAGCATAGCTTATTTCCTCCACTCTTCCATGTATCGTAAGTAGCAAGTTCTTAGCTGAAAAAAAACCGTGTTTCACATTCTGAAACCCTCTTCAACATCTGTAACCATCCATGTGTAGGAATTAATTTTCTTTTGCGTTCCTTTTGTCCGTATATATAAGAGGTTACTGACTAGCGTTTTATTATATACAAAAAAGATAAGTGCAGCGTCTTATATTGAGACTATATAGACGCAGCCTTATTCACGACTTCCATGAAAACCAAAAATTCAATTTAAATCTGTTTGATGTCAATGAGATCATTTTGCTCTTAATAATTTGTACTACCAGCTGAGAAAAGCTTTGTACCGCACAGGCTATAACAGTTTCACAATTCTATTTTATTTTCAAAGACATCGCATGTCGTACCAGATTTTCTCTTAAAAATAAATTAACTCACACTCCGCTTTGAGATTCATGTGGAGGATTTTAATGTATTTAAATTATATACACAGTTTTTGTTTATTTTCAGCTCTATGTGCGTTTATATGATGGAGATACAGATTCATATAAAATTGGTTTATCTTTTGTTTAACTGTACAAATAGACACACACTGACTACGTTGAAATAAATGCTAATTCTAGATAACGCAATTAATGCCGTTTCGCAGACGAAACGAAATTGACTTCGTCTTCAAATCCCTCTGTGTGTTTCTAATTATGTCTGCAATTTCCCCTCATCAATTTACAAGTTTTTTTAAGGCAGCCAGTCTCTATGCTGGGTGTAGAGCGGAAGCTGGTGAATATTGCCACATAGAAAGTCTAAATTCCTATTGCGCGCGGCGCGCATTTCTTTCGCCTACGAATTCATTCGAGTATCTGATTGTTTTCTATTTGGGCGCGCGCGAAAAATTGGGAAGAAGAAAAAGAAGAGAGACTGGGTCTTTCAGCAGTGAGAAGTTGAAGAAAACGAAAAAATGGGGACTCACTTGCGAACTATATACTACCGTCAGAACAGTAGCTTAGAATTATACGAATAAAGGGAAGAAGAAGTTATTTTGCCTTTACGGTCTACTGACGATGGATGAAATTTGTGATGAATTGCAGAGGAAGCTGGGGGAAAGTGGCCTGATTTGGCAGTGCGGTCACCAGAAAATCTCATAATTAACTCCTCTTCTCCCTCAACTATTTTCTACAGATCTAACTCTCTTGAATTATATAGAGAGAAGGCTGAATTTCGGACGTGATTCTGCAAACTACCAGACATACCTGCCTCGCGGTCCTGCAATGCCAGAGGCAGCTTGACATAACCTAGATAGTCGCTGCCTTTCATGGCGTAAATCTGCTAAACCTTAGATGGATACGAGAATTATCAACTTAATTCTATACTTTCTCTTACCGAACTCATTTTCAACGTTGCCACCATCCCTTCCTACCTATAATATATATAATACCTAGACTGACTTCACTCATTAAGACTGACTGAACAATGTGAATTGAAATGAGCATTATTATCTTCTGCGGAACTCTATAATAATAGTAATATATTATACAGGCGTCACTTCATTCTTTTTAAGATACCGCGAACTATATATTTCTTCGTACTTGTACTCGAATTAACAGGCTCTTGATTATATATTGACGTACATAAATACCCACATACAATATTTCTTAACGATAAATTATGCTTTATTCCGATGGGAATACAGTCCCTTGTTGTTATATATGTATTCATAATATATTGTAATCTGTAGTTATATATATAGTGAACAATTAATTACTTATAGCAATATATATATACAAATATATATCTATGGAGCTAAAGACAAAGATTCTATTAATGTTAAACCACTTACTCAATTAATGAATATTAGGTGAATAATAGAAAGAAAACGAGCAAGTCGATTAAAAAAATCCTTTATTCGTATAAGATACTGGGTATCTAACATATAAAACCTGAAGTTTCTAACTTTTTTACATTAGAAAAAATTGCAGTAATTATGATTTTTTATTTTTTTTACAATTCGATGCTTAGATTTTTTAAATTTTCTATGTATGATATATTATTATTTATTTATTTCTCCTATATTCTGCAGCACATGCAGTGTGTGAGTGTGTCTTTAATTTAAATAGGTTACTACACCATTGAATTTAGTATGTATCACTTTATTTACTTTGCAATAGTAAAAGACATCTGACATATGCACGCTACTATAAATTCGATGATGATTGGTCACTCTGTTATTGTTTTGATATTAATGGTCTTTTTGAGGAGTTACGTTTCGATTATGTTGCATCTGACTGGCGCATATTTATAGATAGTTCAACCAGGAGCTTAAAAGCAGTTCTTCTGCACAATGGCAACAGGTTCCCATCAATTCCAGTTGGTCATTCTGTACATATGAAAGAAGACTATGCAAATGTAAAATTTTTGTTGGAAAAGATAGGATATACGACGCATGTTTGGGATGTCTGCGGAGATTTCAAAATGTTGGGATTTTTGTTGGGATTGCAAGGTGGCTACACAAAGTACTCCTGCTTTCTTTGTTTCTGGGATAGCCGTGCAGATGATCAGCACTTCACGCGACGCGAATGGCCCGTCAGACAACAATTGGTTACGGGTCAACACAATGTCCTTCACAATGCTCTGGTGCCCAGAAGTAAGGTACTGATGCCTCCACTGCACATTAAGCTTGGGCTGATCAAGCAGTTTGTCAAGGCACTTGACTTTGACAACAGTGATGCTTTTCAGCACATACGCCAAATGTTTCCCAATTTATCTGATGCCAAAATAAAAGGTGGAATCTTTGTTGGTCCAGACATTAGGCGGATGTTTGCAGACTCTGAGTTGGAAGTCAAAATGACAAATGTTGAAAGAAATGCTTGGCAAGCTTTTCGAGGTGTTGTAGAAGGATTCCTTGGCAACAAAAAGGTGGATAATTACAAAGATCTGGTTGAGGATCTGATTCAACAGTATCACAAACTTGGGTGCCGGATGTCGATCAAACTTCATTACCTGCATTCACATTTGGATCGTTTTAGTGACAACATGGGTGACGTCAGTGATGAACACGGCGAACGTTTTCATCAACAGATTGCCACCATGGAGAAACGATATTCTGGAAGATGGACTGAGGCAATGATGGGTGATTATATGTGGTCCCTTGTTCGTGCTGAGAAAAGAGTTTACAAGCTAGCAGCTCGTTCGAGTGTGCATTTCTAATGAATATTTCTTTGGCATTTTAACATTTGACATTTCTGTGACATTTCTAATAAATATAAAATTAGATTTAGATTATTGTTTGATTTGTATTGTGGCAGGTAAAATAAAATTTAAATTTTTTTTTTTAAATCTAAGCATCGAATTTGTAATAAATAAAAAACCATAACTTTTTTTCTGGCATTGATATGATCAAATAATTTACATTTTTGGAATCAGCAGCATCAATATAGTCTAGAAACATTGAAAAATAAAGATAAACACGAAAATACTGAAATTTTGTTACACTGTGATAACTTTTTACATACATATATGATATATGTTTTTTTATAGCAATAACCGCTGCATTCACACCAAATTTTTGATATATAATACTTATTTTCACACAAGGTTTTTACACTAACAAAAATAAAAATATACACAGTCGAACTTGATAAATTCGTAACTACAAATGTAAACAAACTACAAATATCGTATTAAATTTAAACTATTTTTTAAAGTATTTAAATATCAATGAAATTTGGCATGAAGAAACTTGTTTAGAACTGCATTCAATTGGGAGTTGCACCTCCCGTGTATATTGTTGTACTTTTCAAATATCAATTTCAATTAAAAATATATATATATTCTTATATCTTTGAGGGCCCCCTGTCGAAATAACGACGAGGTATGGGCCTCTTCGTGACTCATGCTGGCTACGGAACTGTCAAGCTAATAATTAATTCCGGCTATAAAACAAAGTTACACTTACGTCTTAAGGCCTATAGCATATAACATATAAGTTATAAATGTGTTAATTAAACACATTATTTTTTTAAGTTTCGAGTGTTGTTTGACACATTATTTAATGTATATATTGTAAATGCGTGTTAAGTTACTCTTTCGATATTAATAACTACACCTTTTTAAAAACGAGTTAGCTAACACCCTTAACTTTTTCAACGTTGTATGTGTATATTACACATTAATTCTATCAATATGTAAGATAACACAGTTATGCATTGATTTACACTTTAAGAAAATATAAAAATCGTGTTAAATGGACGATATAAGTGTATTCAATAACACAATTAACAGTTCTATTACACACCTTTTTAGTGTGTCTACTGCCACACTTACTTTTTTTCATTGTGTGTAGACCGGATGTGCTCGCTGCGCGTAAAAAGTTGGATAGTATTAAATCTTATGAGGCAATTCACACCAAAAGGACTTCAAATATGATGATGAAAATTCTCAATTTTACGCAAGTCAAAATTCATTATTAACTCACTGACGGGATTAGAGTTCGTCCAAGGTAATGATGGCTACAATGATATTAGATAGTAAATTTGTGGATTTGACCTTACAGCCTCAAAAGAGCACACAGACTATTGGCGGTGTGCTAAGAAGGGGGACTCTGTATATTGAATTTCCATTCTTATATTTATTTGCAACTTTTCTGCAAAGAGTATCGATTTTTGAAGAGCTATGACGCGTTCGGTGTATAGAATGAGTTATGATTAAAATGTAAAAGAATAGATTTTGAAGGGCCAATGTAAATGATTCATTTCGTTCGGGCCAAAGAAACTATATCGATGGACTATATATCTAAACAGTTTATTTGGTTCGGGTTGCATTAAAATTGTGAAAGAAGAGCTTTCTAGGAGTCCAACAGTTTTCAAACGGTTCATGTGGATTCATGTATTTTGAATTATTCCCGGGTTGTATTTCATTCTCAAATGCATTTTTATTTGTGAATGATAATAGCGGTGTTTTTGCTTGAAGATGACATGCATTTTGTGTTGGTAGTTCAATCGAGGCACTCGAGGGTAATTTTTTTCGTCGTTTATCCCGATTATCAATGTACTGCTTACGCTTTCAATTGAGTCGTCGCTTCAATGTGGCGCACATAACTTTTACATATCAAATTTGATGGAGCGTATAAAATTTAAGGCCGTATTTTGACCTCAAATGAGAACCAAATAAGCGATAAATAAAAAACAAAATTATTCAAGACATTGTTACTAGGAACTTTTTCATCTATATTGTTTACACAATTGTACATATATTCTTGATAAAAATCGCAACATAATAACATGCCTAACATGGATCAATGTTGCCCTAGAATATCCATACAATATTAATGGATTAATGGACAAAATATAAATACAAACCTTGATTAAAACTTTCTAAAGCGTTTACATTAGCATAAAGTTGAATTATTCAAGCAGAAATGAAATGCTACATAATTAATGAATTTGTACTAAATATAGCAATAATCTTACGTAAATATTTTTAATTGTTTTAAAATAAAATGACGCATACGCAAATATAATGGAAAATTATACAGCAAATAAAAGTTAAAGATATTTTTGTTACTTTTTGCGTTAATATTTAGATACGCTATAAATTAATCGTATAGCTTTGTTATACACTCGAAAAAGTTTCTTAAGAGATAACATTTTAATAGCGAAATATTAAATATGTGTAAGTAATACACTCGACTTGTTGGCCTTTTAAACTATAGTTCCAATGTATTTTTATTACATTATTATATTATATAATATTTAAAATAATGAATTATTGGATACTACAAATTTTATTAATACTAAATGGACTAATTATTTAGAGCCAAACGTTGCTTCTAAAGTTCAAATATACTGAAAGTTAAAAACAAATTGTAAACTCGTTTAAAGGATAAAAATATATTTTTATATAAAATTCTTAGCTTTTGTAACATTTCAATATAATTGTATTAAAGGGTATAGTCTATTAAAACTTATTCATATAGATATACCTATACTAATATATAGACATCTAGTTATTAATATATAGTCACATTTTATAATTCTGAGTGGTTAAATATTGATAAATATATATCAAATATATTACATTAATGTATTCTCAACATGAGTTCAATAATATATAAAAATCAACTGAACAATAGTTAAACATGTATGTTTTCCTTGCATGTTTATTATATTTTTCAACATTTTCAGTTTTTTTACCAGAATTTAGGAAATATATTCAGAAAAGCTGGGCTTCTGTTAGTAAATGTATACATAAACATAAACATATACGTACATCTCTTCAAATTTTCTTTATATATAACGAAATATTCTGTTTGTACCAATATACATATGCAGGACCTTGATATATCCGCATCACAGGTGAGCATCTGGAACTTCTAATATTAACAGCGTTGTGCTGCAATGATGTTTATAAATATATACATAGTCCGAATAAGTCATAAAATATATATAGCTATATAGTGAAGATTGCTATAGGTCACCATTTTTTTCTTTCGCAACAGGTCCATCATCCAAACTTGCTCCATAAACTAGAACACGGTAGTGCAGAAAAAAACCACACTTGCGCCCTAAATAAATGCAGATAAAGTGAGGTAATTTTTTACATAAACTTACAGTTCAGGTGTGTATTTATCTATAACACAAACTTACAGTCCAGGTGTGTATTTATCTATAACATAATATTTGTCTGTATATTTCTTAGTTTTCTGCGCCACCATTTCTTTGTAGATTTTGATCCATATATATAATATATAAATAAACCAATTTAAATATATTATAATAAATACAGTGAGTTTGAGCATATATATATATGTACATTTTACTATTTATAATTACTGTATATAATTCGTAGACATTATTATTTTTTAAATATGTATGTGGTAATTAATTAAAGCAATTTGAATATAATGTATTGTTATATGTATAATATATTTACCATATAACATAATACAGGGTTGTAAATGTTTATAACATATACTTGAAAAAATTAAGCAACATATTATATGTGTTTCTAAACAGTTAATCAGTTTGATATAACAATGAAAATTACAAATTCAATAGGCTACTAAAATATATTAGGTACTATAGAAATAAGGGGAGACCTATATAGACAATACTAATTCGATCTTAATTGATACATTGCGAGACATGCTATACGGCTTATTTCAATATGCCCACTCCCAGCAACAAAATTGTTTCGTATTTTTTCATTTTATATTAGGAAACATAGATATAGGAAACAAGTTATACATGTAGCCATAGATATAGGAAACAAGTTATACATGTAGCCATAGATATAGGAAACAAGTTATACATGTAGCCATAGATATAAATTAAAGCCTTCTTTTAGAGAGAGAGAGTTTATTCTTTACCATTACATACATTTTTCCAGTATAGAAGCCAAAAATAGATGTAAACAGTTCTCACAGACTCTAGAAATGCCTGCTTTTGTTTCAACGATATTTTATCCTAAATATTATAAATGCTATTTTTCATGAAAATTTTTGAAATTTTCTTACAATTAAAGTAATTATAAATAGGCGTGTTTTGATGTGTCCATCTATATTTATTGAATGTTATTCTGAAATTTCCCGAGAATAAAATATTGTCTCGATTAGCCATGGGAAAATTTTGTTACCTATCCTATATTCGTGAATTTCCGGAGGTACATTATTCCATATTATGAGTAAGATTTTGAATTTATACTCGTATCAGTCTAAATTTTCTTATCTATTATATGTACTATTTTAACTGTCTAATAAATATTTGACAAATTAACGAAAGTGAAAAATATGTTGGTATAGAAATAAAATTGAAGTAATGTTGTCTGAGTGATATATATTTATATTTGTGCAAATTGCATGTCTTTACATACTTTTTATCACTTAATTATATGTATATTATGTGTGTATATTATGTATAATATGTATATGAATATTTTTATAATTATTATTAATTTCAGCAGAAAATGACTTTGATAATATTATATAAATTTAAAAAACTCAATATCTGTTTTCCTTGATGTCTTTTATAATTGGTTTAGACTATTATGTATATCATTGATTAGATTGTAAGACATTCTACGATATAATATTAATAGATGACTGATCAAAATAGGTAACTTACATGTTTTTTAGAGATAAAATAAACAAATATATAAGTACATAAAACTTACCGTTGTTAAAAATGCTGGTAGATATATATGAATGTAATGTTATAATGTTGTATAATGTTATGTAATGTTAAATATAATATTGACTTTATATATATATAAGCTTTAATTATGGATGTACCTATAGTATGAGTAACTTGCTTGCAAATTTAATATTTTGATCTGTTTAAAATATGACGAGAAATAATCACTAACTTTCTATATCGACCTGTAAGCAAGATTAAATTATATATACAGCAGACACATTTGCATATACTAAAAAGAGGAACAAGTATAGGTATACCTGTACTATCTCCTTTTGTGAACGTGGAAGTAAATGCTAATTAGCCATTATGTGTAGGTTCGTGTCCTATATGTTCTAGTTAGGTTGTGAGGTTGTGATCTTGGAATACATAATTACCTAACAATTATTTGCATTCTATATACCTATGAATCATCCTTTAAGGTTTGCGGAAGATAAAACAATATGTATATGAAAACGTTTAAAAAAATCATACTGTAAGGAATCTCTAAGATAGAAAATAATGACATTATTTGTATAGACAGACAATAGTTAGTTATTGTGTATTGAAATATTTATGCAGAACGAAAAATCATAGACTTGTATTATGGAAATGTTAGTTATTATTTTTGAAATTTCTAAACAGTTTTAAAAGTCCTCAAAAGTTTTAAAATAAGAGAATGTTGCACATTATATTTCTTATGATGTAATTTAATCTATTGTAATTTGCATTGCTTTGGATTTTGGGAATTTTTATCATAGTCAAAGCAAATTAATTGCGCTGAATATAAATTGAATTGAATAAATAAAATAAAATTAATAAAATAAATTAAACAAAAGTTTTATTTTATATATTTTAAGAACGTTACTCTTGCAATCACCTTTGTCAAAAATGTACTTCTCCAATTTTTAAAATTCTTATGCAGAAAAAATTGCAAATTATATTTCGCGCTATTAAAACTTTATTTACAGTAAATCAATTGCTGTATACTGCTACTGCTACTGTACTTTACTATATAAACGAGAGGTGTGGTTCACTAATAATTTGATAAACAATACTGTCCAATTCGACCCATATCATACTGATTGTGTGTATTTGTCCAAATTCTTGGAAAATATAGAACTCTTGGAACCGAGCTTAATTATTCTAATCCTGATTCACTTAAATATTATACACTAGGGTCTTTATAACATTAGGTTGTCTAATGGTCGATCTTCTATGAATCTACATATAAAGCTATAATAGCCCTCTTTTCCTGCATCAAATTACTTTGAGGTGTTTTATGAATAGTGCATTTGTATATTGCATATTGTATATACGTACATATTATATGGAAAAATATATACATTTGCTAACAGTGTAACACTGTAATATATCATATTCTGGGAGGCTGTACCTAAAGGAATATAAAAGTAAATCTAACGCAGACATGGAAGTGTTTTGTCACTCGAAAAAATTATTTATATATGTCGATATATAATATTTATATATCAATAAATAAAATACATGCACCTAATATAATTGTCTTCAGGTTTGCCGCATTGGCCAAAATGTTATAATATATCTTACACGTCGAAGTACCCCGATAGAATAATGTGGCGCACAAGTTAGTTAGCTAGGTTGCTAAGCTGCCCCACCCATGATTTTGTATTCACCTGTCTAATATCGTGTAAATCAAAAATTGTGCTGTGTCACTATATGTCTCTCAACGTATTCCTGCACCGTTGTGTAGGTGGGTATTACTCTCTCGCTCTCTGCCTCTCTGTCTCCTAGTCTCTCGCTGCATGAAAGGGTCATCGTGTTCATGAGAATTAAAAGAGTCATATTTCATGTTTTGCGGGGAGATGGCGGAATTCCATTATTTTACCATGCAGCAACAATTAAACGCCGAGAATCATTTGTTTGGTATCATTCATTCGGTGCATATAGGTGCATGTATATAGCTGTTATTTGTACATATAATAGTTACCAAAGTTAACAAAAACAGTACATTTATGAAAAACTACACACCCTACAACGTATTTATATGTACATGAACAAAATCATTACTATATTACGATCTTATTATGTTTAGATGTTTAAAATTATATTAACAATAGAACATAACTTTACGTTTTATACATAAGTATATAATTAAATGAGTAAATGTGCGTATATATGGTGTAGTTGTTTAGTGTACATATATACACTATAGTTGTTAACAAATATCCACAAGTTGAATGTTTTCAGTTTGTACTTCAATTTATTGTGATTATTTAAATAGTGATAGGTATGTAAAAATACGTTATTTACAATCAGTTTGAATAAGTATTTGATTCATAATGTGTCACATTTGATGAGGAATAATTCTACATTTAACCTATACTGTATTTACAATGTATGTCTATGTATATATATACCTTCAATAAAAATAATAATAAAAGGACGGATTTTTATTCATTTAAATAACAATAAAATGTATCCCTTATCTGCTTTATACTTTGAAGATAATTCATTATAAATTATAATAACCAGTGGGATAGAAGCTTATATCACATATTATCTGTTCTTAATTAAACATTTGTTATAATAAAAACCAAAAATATAATAGAGAATATTATACTTGTATATAGCCTTTTTTCTGGGTTTTTTCAGGACACCTTATATAGTGCAATATAGTGCATAGGGAATATATTACATTATATTTACATTTAAGGTGAAATCAGATAAAGTCAATAAATTCATTTAGGTATAAAAGATTATCACCTTTATTGTGTGGAACTTTTTAATTTCCACAATGCATTTTTAGAAATTATCACTTCTGACATGTTTTATACAACATCGCTTATTAGCACTCGATCTAAGGTTAACGAATGTTTAGCAACATTACAATAAAATATGTATTATATAAACAATATTCAAAGTCAGAAGTTAAAATATCACCTATAGGTAAGGTTTTATTTTACAAGATAATAATTTATTTAAAAAAATAAGAAATTAATTAAATCTTTTTGTAGTTTTGGGAGCACATTAAAATTATTTTATTGTAAATATTTTGTAATGTGATATCCCTCTATTCTCCAAATATTTTTATCAATATATATTATAAAAAAACGATTTGATTAAAGTTGAAAAACAAACTAATACATTTATTAATTGTACATTCAATTATTTCATGATGAATTTGCTTACATAGGTATATCTAAATAAGTAGACGGTTAAAACCTTACAAATTCATACAAATATAGTTAATAATAATGACCCCATCCACATAGCAGGTTAACAGCGGTTATGCAAGTAAACTGTAACTGTCTAAATAATATAATTTGTTTGTTATCACAAAGATAACAATTTTGGCAGAAAATCCAAACCCAATTATCTATTACACAGAATGTTTAAAAATAATTTTACTGAATTAATAATTATCAAATTATACACATTTATAGATTACAATTTTGACACTTTTGTGGGTCAAATAGATAAACATAACAAAATAGATAATAATTAAAAGCATAATAAATGCAATGCACCAGGAGATGACACAGAGAATGTTTTCGTAACATAGTGGTAAATGTTTTTCATACTTACCTTTTCCAACAAAATAAACGTAATTTTTCTTTTCTTCATTTGTGTTCATTATTTTTGTTACGAAAGTACAGCATGATTATTCAAGCTTTCATTTCAAATTATTATTTTCTATAATAAATATAATAAAATAATATGCAATAGCTTGTTTGGTACATATATATGCGATACATATTACATTTATATTATTGACATTATTTATACATCCATAAATTTTGAAAGAAGCAATGATATTTTAACTTCCAAGTAGGTAGTTTGGATAAAATTCAGAATACAGAAATCTTGCATCCGTAAACTTATTAAAAAACAAGAAATATTAAATTAAGGTATATAAATCCACATAAAGGAAATATTTACTTAATATATAATGAATGATACCTTAAGTCTATCCACACTGGCGGGCTCTTTTACGCTTAAGGTTATAAGGTTTACTTAAGGTTATAGGGTTAGGGTTAGGGTTAGTGTTTACTTTAGATGTGTACTAAATTCAAAACTTAAATTAATATATGTAGATCGATCATATGAATAAGAATGGATAGAGTTGTCACTTAATTTTGTTGAAAGTTTCGTGTTTTGTTCATAATTATTTCATGCTTTCAAAACATCACAAAATCCATAATATTAATAAAAAAGTTGTTTAATTCATTAAAAAACAAATTTTATACTACTTTTGCCCGACATCTTATTATCAGTTGAATAAAAGTTGATAATTTTGTGCATTTTGACTGCCTGAACAGCCATATGCAGCACACAATTTACACCATTTTGATGACCCGAGTGTTGGGCAACAATATGGCTATCTCCGTTAAAAATGTGTGCATTATTGCAAAAAGTTTCGCATACATGTAATGTATTGTTTTAGTGACTGGTTTTATTAATTATATATATTAGTCTTTGGAGTAGATCATAATATAACTTGTAATTATCATTGATGTTTGAATCTGATGATTAATGATATGTGTCTGAAGATATTATGAAATATCAAAACAATTTGTCAATGTTTTTGGCCCAGTTGCCATGGAAAAATATGTCCCTGGACCGGTGGAATGGGAAGAAGTGAGGTAGATATCGAAAGATGACAAAGATTGACAGTGGACTTTGGATTTGACAGAGGTTCAAAGTTTAGGGTTGATATTATGGATATCACCCCGTTGAAGAAATCTTTTTTTTCGAATTTGAGAAAGTTGCTCCCAAATCATGGCTAGGCATTATAGCACCACCTTCAAGTCTCCATGTTATTGGTAGCGGTGAAAAATGCCAGCCCTAGTTAATTCCGTTTGGTTGATTTTTGTGTTCCATTTGAATCTTGCTTGGACTGTAACTCTCGAAGGGGGAGGAAATTAGGAAAAGTGTCTGAAGATGTTGTCTTCTATAATTGGGTCTAGTTTGTATGGTGAAAATTTCATAATGATTGGACAAAAATAAGTACGAAATATTTTATACAACAGGTGTTCAACAGGCTCAAAAAAGCCTAAAACTCTGTACTTTGGAACCGAGCTGGAAAGCTGAATAATGGCGGTATATTATGTTCCTTTTGTGAGTGGGTAGGTCACTTGTTGCTAAAGGTTTGTCATTAAACAGAAAATCAAAAATCAATCGTGGGTTATAAAGACCCAGTCGATTTGTAATACAACAGTCATACAACAGTTGGGACCCCTTTTTGGAACATTTTCTAACGCCACGGCTTTAAAAATTTACGAATCTTCTCAAAACCAAAACAGGATGAAAGAGGATTAAAAAATGTGTATCGCACCTTGGGCCAAGCGCCAACACTAATTTGTCGTGTCAGAGCCCTAATCCTAACGAAATGTAGGTAACAATTAAAAAAAATTGTTTTCTAATAAGTTTCATTGTTTTTTAACAAATTTTAAAAATATCACGACAGGTTTATCAGCTAATAGTTATTATTGGAATTATATACATAGGTTTCTAAGATAATTACTGAGAAAAATGTAAAAAATAATGTTGTAAATAAAATATGTCAAAAAATATTTTATATTAGAACGAATTTGCCATTTGTATGCGTATTATATTTTGTCTATGTTGCTATTGGAAAATAAATGTTAGTAATGTAATATAATTATAAATAATATAATTTGAAAAATATAAAATTTAATAATATAAACGTAGTTTTAAATACACAGTTTTTTAATGTTTACTATAACTATTCGCATTTTAAGTCAACAAATAAATGCTCTAAAGCTGCCTTATATACCTATATGTATATATTGACTCATATCTCAGTAAAAAGTAGTCAGAGCTATTAAAATGCCACAAAAGGAAAAAGTCAAAATGTGTGGTGCATATAGGTTCATCGACTATTCCTGTCACAAGAATTGTCTGTACGTAAGCATACAACATGATATTATCTCAACTATTGTGAGATGCATTCATAGACCCGGTATGGGCAGGCCGTACTTGGGCTGTGTACAATACCTACACAGTTTACGTTATTTATTATGTAGTATAGTCTTCTTAATTTTTTATATCCAAAGGTCTGTCAAATGGCTGCTTTCACAGCGTGAGACGCATTTTTCGTATACATAAATTTAATTTAAACGTGAATTTACATATTATAAGGGTATCTTGAATGATTATGCCTACAGTATAAGGACACAGTAAGTTTACTACCGTGTCTAATTTTTTAGAGTGTGTATATGTATACAGAGTGTAGTGACCACGTTTTTTTCATATATCAGGAAGCAACTACTTCTGGTTAGTAAATATAGTATGACCCAAACAATCTCATTCAAGAAAGCTTACGGCGTCCTCATAAATATATAATGGAGGTTATTAGAGCAGATAATATTGGGTAATATGAGGGGTGTAGGTTTAATTTAGTGCGTTGTTACACGTGTTGAGCACAGTCTGAGAAATCAACAAATTATTAATATAGACATTATACTACGTCAAATAATCTGCTTCGTTTATATAGTAGGTAATTCCTTTTATAGCAACGAAACAAAATGTTATTATTATGCACCTCCTGTATAGGTGTAATGACCTTGAATGACAGATAAACTATTAGAATATTAGAAGGATGCTAACTGCATAGTGTACAGAAAAACGCTAAAGGACCCCCCCCTGACCTTATAGTTTGAATAAAAATTATCTTTTCTTGAGCAGCTTAGCCCTGACTCAGACCTATCTTATTGTAGGTCGTATGTTGCCATGGGTAACAGCTGTTTCAGGCTGGATGCGTACAACATCTAACAAATACCTAGAGATACTCAAAATAATATAAGGTGAGAAAAATTCTAGGAAAAAAATTGTGCACAGACGGGTGTATGTATATGCACGCAGATCATGCCTTTGCCCGAGCGAGGTTGCATTGTTCATAATATGTCCCTACAGAATGTAGACACAGTAAATTGCTATATATACCTATAGCTGTATGCACCATAATAATATAGTGGTCTGTGCCGTAGCTTGATCGCATGAAGGTATAGGTGGATGGTGTGAGAATTCGAAGCGGAAACACAACTCATAAGCTTTGAATTTGTGTCATGTACATTTCTTTTTTGTCTGTCCTACTTGTGAGACAAAGATCTTCCATTATTATATCAATAAAATGAGTAAAGTAATATCTAATACATGTATGTATAATACAGCTATACGATATGAGGCAGTCGCGACAACCTATTGACTGAAATATTATATGTTTATGTGGATAATAACATGCATTATGTTTATATTCATAGAGTCGTACATGGGTTTTTCGTGAGTAATAAAAGTATGATTATAATGAGCAGAAAAGAGGGCCTAACTCTAATTGAGTTTTTGTTTTTCTGTTGTTAGAAAATAAGGTTATTCATGCCGTATTTAAAAATATTGTTGGGTTCACACCTTCATATTCAAATATATATAGCAAAGTGGCTAAATAGTTATTTATAACATTAAAATGTACCAATATATAAATAACAATAGAATGATGAGGTATATATTTGTGCTTGAAAAAGCCCCCATAGAAGAAAACAACGCCTACACTAGATTAATATTAATAATTAAGTATGTAGGGGTGAAACATAGAAAATTGAAATTTATATAATTGTTTTCAGGAATATTGTCGGACACGTCCAATGATAGTATGTGTTAATACATTGTCGCTGTTCATTTATCAAACGAAGAGTAATTGTGCACAAAAATATGTTTAAATTTCTTTGACGTTATATATAATATTATACTGATAAAATTTTGAATTTGGCCTGTTTCAATATAATACATAAACAGTTATAACCTTTATACCCAAATTTAAATTCATTTATTTGCGTTTGACATCGTATTTCTTATTTCTCATATATAATACATAGGTAAATATCTCTACACAAATAGATTAATATAAAGTTAGGTATTTATACAGCCTTGAATATTATAACACGAATATTGATATATCATGAATTCGTTTCTTGCACTTAAATATTTGCAGAAATTAGCAAATGGTATATATTTTGGTAATAAAAAATATATATATATACAATATATATTAATAGGAAATTTGATTACATGCTATTTTTCCTACTGGATTGCAACATATATAATGTATAATATTATGTACATATATATACCTCTATATATAATATATGTACATAACCAATTTTAAGGAAATGTATATATGTATATATATATTAGAATGTATCAGAAAAAACGAGCTTATAGTTTCTAATTCTATAAATACACTTAAGCGATAATGTAGAATGCTATACTATACTATAGTAATAGAACACTAAAATACTAGTTAAATATTCACCATTCAATATCAATTAAAGATCAAGATAAAAAATTAAAAAGAATTTTTGAGACAGTAAACGCTAAACTCAATTTTTTCCAGGCGTGTACAGCCTGACAACGCTATTGAGCTACGGCTGAGCACAAAGAGGGGAGGAACATACGTTTACTGAGAACCACAAAATACCACGTTAATTTGTGTGACCACTTATACTTTTTCTCAGACTGGAGTCCATTCAAAGTGATGTGATTCCATAAAATACCTCCTCTGTGACACTTAAAAATAATTAATTTATTAAGCATTGTTTAAAGTTTATGACAAAATACATTACAAAATTATAAAATCATTTAAAAATTGGTGTGTAATACGTAATTGATAGTTTTAGGTAATACAAATGAACATGGCAATATTTATGTATCTATATATGCATATATATATTTTAATATATTATATTTAGAGAATATCTTTTAAGAATCTAAACTTTATCTATAAACTTTGATGCAATATAGTTTCATATAATTATATATTTAATACTTAATTTACATGAAATAATTCTTCAATAGGTATTACAGTTTACTTTCATATTTACTAATCTTTAATAAAATTTAAATTATATGAATTATTATATTTTCAATGAATTTAAGTAAGTATCTATCTTGTTTAATGAAATAACAATACCTAATTTGATTCAATTTATAATCCAATCTCCTAAAGACGTCATATTATGTCAACTTTACCTATAATTTAAATATTGTGCAACATCTTGTATAGTACCTAAGTGTTATATAAAATCTATATCTATATTGCGCGACGCTGCGCGCGTATCGAAAATCCAACCTACACCGAACGCGTCATAGTCTGTGCAGCAAATTAAAATCGATAGACTCTCTACAGAAAAGCTACATACAAAATATCGGGAAAATAACAGAAGAAGGGGGACAGTATAACGAGTTCCCCTTTCTTAGAACACCGCATTTGTATTCTCCTAGAAAGATATTAATACTCATATATCGCATGAAAACAGTCTATTGGAATAAGTGCACTCCCACATAATGTTATATATATAGTATCCACAAATTAACTACCTAGTATCATTATAGACATCACTAGTATCATTGTAGACATCGCTTGCCTCAACCAGTGGGCATCATCACATTTGGCGAACCCTAATCTCGTCAGTGAGCTGTAGTTAAAATTGATTTTTAAAGCGCGTAAAGTTAAAAAAATTCATAATAGATTTTTACGCGCTGCGCCGCGCGGTGCAGTGTCGCTTCCGGCGTGCATAGGCCTTTACTCTGTGGCAACGAACATTTTAAATTCAAATTTACTAAATAATAATATCGAAATCTGTAATTAATATCAATAAATATCGATTTCACAGTAATGCCTATTGTGTGAATATCAATGTCATTTACATAGAATCAATACGTCTCACAGAAAGGCTATAATTTTTAATATTTATGACATAATCTCTAAATAACTAATAAATAACTTAGATCATTATAATAACAACTGTATGATTAAAAAGGTAAATATAATGTAAATATATGTAAATATAAATGTAAAAATAAGTAATCTTAATCTATGATTTTTAGTCAGTTACGCTCTAATTAAAAACAATATTATAAATATAAACATTTCCAACTACATAAATCAAAAGTAATTTTGATAATATCAAATTATAACTTATCAATTTAGAAGATTTATATAATATACATCGTTAATTTAAGTCATGCTTGTATATGTATAACTATATAGAAGACAATTTAAATTTTGATACTTAGAATTTTCTTATTATAATTTTATTACAGGAAGTTCATTTCAGTTATTAATCTAAGTAAACGCGAGTTTATTAAAAAAATGAATGCCTTCTCAATGCACTAAATAGAACACATAAAAGTACTTCAACTCATTTTTTAACCATCCAGTCAATTAATATACATCGTACACTCACTAAGGTGCACATTAAGATCAACCCCATTTCACCTTTAATATAGCAATTCTATATAGAAATCTTTTTACTACGCTCTGAAAACGCCAAAAAATTCGTTTGAGAAGGTTTCACGATATATTCTTTCAATCATCGGGAAACTAGGATTACAAGAATAAAATATTATATTTCACAGTACGCAACGAAGTACTCTAATATTAGCAGATTAAAACTGGGTCCCATTATATTAAATATAACGTGATGGTATTTACTCATACTATTATTAATATTCTTAAAGAAAGAACATGTAACAGACACGTGCTTATCAAATGTTCGTGAAAAGCCAGAATGCCACAAGCATTTGGGTTACAATAAAGCTCGGAAATAGTAGTGACAGACAGACTATGAGCTAATGAAAATGCAAGTGTAGATATCACATTTTCTTATTGCAAGCCGGACAATTATTGATGTATTTCTAAAGTTTATTAGGTATTAAACTATATTTAGTGACTACGATCTACTAAGTATATATATATACACTACTTAGAATATTTGCATACAAAGTTACGTATATAGTAATTCGAAATTTTAGTTTCACTTAATTAATAGATTTTTTGTTTATAATATATATACTTCAAGAACACTGTAATATTTTTAATATACAGTTATAAATTAAACTATTTTTATAAATATGAAAAAAATTATAATCAATGCTGAGCCGCAGATATTGTCATACGCAGAGTTCTCAAGAAATAATTACCTTTGTTGTAAACATACCTTATTTGTTGCACAAATAAACATTGTTATGATAATTAATTTTACATAGGCGACTTAATTATATCTAAGTATTTCAAAAATACTAATAATATGCACTCAGTTAAGGCAAAAACACCCATTTCTTACAACACAAAGAAATATTAATACCAAAGGAACAGGTGCCCAACGCGCAATTAAATGAAATGCTATGAGTAAATATTTTGTTAGCATACGGAAACTTAATGGAAATAAATATATGAAGTAAACTCTCAAAATCGTTCACGGACCACTGCCTATAACGATTGTCGACAATAAACATACTAAATAGATGGATAGCGGTCAAAATACCTTAATGTCAAAATATCGCAATGTTAAAAAATAAGATTTTATTTGCTCTTCAAAGCGGTTAAAATCCCCCATGGTCAAATTCCCCCGTGTCAAAATTTCCCGTTGTCAAATTTCCCTCGTGTAAAAATTCCCCGTGGTCAAATTCCCCCCCGTGTCAAAATCCCTGATGGTCATATTCCCCTAGGTCAAAATCCCCCACGGTTAAATGGGGAGCGGATGGCCCAGTGGTAAGAGCGTTGGACTGTCAATTAATGGCAGTCTGTGTGTGTGGGTTCGAATCCCGGTTCGGACCAAACTTATTATCTACCGCTCCCTGGCTGGCAGCTGTGCTAAGTCGCTTGCTTGCGACCCGAAAGGGTTCGTGTTGATCGCTCTTACGTAAAATCTGTGTGCGGTCTGTCACTAAGATAATCTATACAATAAAAAAAAAAAAAAATTCCTCCCGTGTCAAAATCTCTCATAATCATATTCCCCCAAGATCAAAATCTCCATCTGTCAAATTTCTCCGTGTCAAAATCTTCTCCAGTAAAATTCCCCCAAGGTCAAAATCCCTCATAGTCATATTCCCCCAAAGTAAAATCTCTATCGGTCAAATTTCCCCCGTGTCAAAATCCCTCATGTCCATATTCCCCCAAGGTCAAAATCTCCATCGATTATATTCCCACCAGGTCAAAAGTTCGTAAAAACCGGTCTCGGTCAAAATCTATAACTGTCAAAATTCTCCGGTGTCAAAATCCTTCATGGTAAAATTCTCCCACGGTCAAAATCTCCCTTGTTAAAATTCCCCCAGGGTTAAGCGTTAGCTAACCAATCGGAAAGCAAAAAAAATACTGCAATCAATTATTCTACTGGCGCGTTCGCTTGGTATGTCAAAACTTCCGATAAGATGTATGTAAAATTCCATAATCGATTCTTCAAGAATTTAACTGTGAAAGATCCCCAGAGATTTTAATAAAGGTGAATTTGACCGTAGGGGATCTTAAAGTTGGTGGATTTTGATCCAGGACAGTTTTTACGATATTTTGACCATGGGTGATTTTTACATGGGGAATTTGACCATGTGAGCAATTGACGGAAGCTATTTTTACTATCTTTTGATCGTGGGGGATTTTGACTGGACTTCAAATGAACATATATTCCTCAATCTATACGAACGAAGAACCACTGAAAAAGATAAAGTAGCCATGGGCGATTTTATGACAAAAGCTATAGACAGAAATGAAATACATTCTAACGATTTTCCGGAACATCCATTATCTTTAGAATGAACCAAGAACTGGACTAGATTTTTGCCACAAAAGTTTACAGCGAAAAAAACAACAAGACGAACAAACTCTCAAGAACAATTGCATATTATATTTATGCTATACAATGTATTGTTCTGTTGAAGTCTTATACTATAGTTAGACTGTTTTATTTTAATTAACACTCTACTTGCATTAATTTTTGTTCTTGACGAGTTAAAATATTTTAATTAGTATAAGCCGTTAGCAAAAATTAATATTTGGACTTGATAAGTTGGTTTATTGTTAATTATTAAATAATTAGTTGACGTATTATGTAAGAATTTTTTAAAAATGCTTAATTTTAGTAGGTAGCTTATAACGATACTTCATACATATGTTAGTTATATCGCTTACCAAACTAATGTAACTCAAATTTTATAAAAGACGGATGTTTATGAGAATACATGTTATTTATTTTTTATGTACATATACTGACCAAATATATGCTTTGTGTCTATTTATGGCACATCAATTATACGTGACTAATGTGCTTATATTGGCTTAGCTATACCTAATTATTATGATATAAAAGGTTTTAAAGGACACTAGTTTAACTTCCTCACCAAAAGTACAAATTTGACTCAAATGATTATAAGAGATAGTCATATTTCATGTAGTTATATTGGGTTACATAAAAGTATGTTTAAGTTCCGCATTATGGTTCTCGACAAGAACTCAGCTACTATAGAATAGAATTACATACATGTAGGCGTATGCTCAAGAGGGAATTAAAAATGTCGCGTTACTCTTGGGCCTCTGTTTGGGTTCTCGTCATAAATTAATAACAGTCTGCTGTACCCCTGGATAGATTTATTAAGGACAGGCGTATGGAGTGAAAATGGGAAGGGATTGAGATACCCAAGGAAGTGCTTACTAAATGAATTGAAGTCGCAGCACTAGCCATATGACTCCTCGTCAACACCATAATGTTATACTGAGTAAGAGTTGTGCACTATTATGCTACATAGTGTTATACATATATAATTGTATGAACTGCATATTCTCCATATTATACTCGAGAGAATGTTAAAGTGAATGGATGTCTTCGCTTCCAGGAAACAAAACGCGTTGACCAATCACAAATAAGACATCGAAATTGTCAACCTACTATTTTTATGTAGCGTGTGCATTTATAAACTATGCATTTTATTCAGTTTGCGCTTTTCGATTTCGTCCGTTGCGAGTAAACTTATTTTGTGTGATTGCTGAAGATCTTTTAGTTTTTAGACTGCTTTATTTTTCAAGTACGAAATTTTGCTTTGGAACATTGAATATGAAGGACACATTTGTTATTGGAATAATTTTCGTCGTGCTTCTCCCTTTGTTAGGGGCAGAAAACATAACCGAATCCAAGGATATATTAGTTCTCGCTCCTACTTCACTTACTCAATCTAGTTTTTCTGTAGATACAGTCGAAAGCTCAAAAAGTGAACCTTCAAAAAATGAACTAGTTTCAACGCCGACATCGGATGTTATTCCACAAACAAAAGAAACAGTAATTTCGTCAACAATAAATCCTAGAAATCCGTTG
The DNA here is from genome assembly GCA_036023295.1 of Invenusta paracnida. Taxonomy (NCBI): domain Eukaryota; kingdom Metazoa; phylum Platyhelminthes; order Proseriata; family Coelogynoporidae; genus Invenusta; species Invenusta paracnida. Next base: position 20,954 of record JAYRBW010071027.1, on the reverse strand, counting down.
GTAACAACTATACCTCTGACTACGACAACGATCCTTCCACCAACTACGACAACGACCCTTCCACCAACTACGACAACGACCCTTCCACCAACTACGACAACGACCCTTCCACCAACTACAATAACAACCGTTCTACCAATTACAACTACAACCGTTCCACCAACAACTACAACCGTTCCACCAACAACTACAACCGTTCCACCAACAACTACAACCGTTCTACCAACTACAATAACAACTGTTCCACCAACAACTACAACTGTTCCACCAACTACGACAACAACTGGTCAACCAACTACAACTGCGACCGTTCCACCAACAACAACTGTTCCACCAACTACAACAACAACTGTTCAACCAACTACAACAACAACTGTTCCACCAACTACGACAACAACTGTTCAACCAACTACAACTGCGACCATTCCACCAACAACAACTGTTCCACCAACTACAACAACAACTGTTCCACCAACAACAACTGTTCCACCAACAACAACTGTTCCACCAACAACAACTGTTCAACCAACTACATCTACAACAGTTTCACCAACTACAACTGTGACTGTTCCATCAATTGCAACTACAACTTTTCCCCCAACAACAACGACTGTTCCACCAACAACAACGACTGTTCCACCAACAACAACGACTATTCCACCAACAACAACGACTGTTCCACCAACAACAACTATGACAGTTTCACCAACTACAACTACGACTGTTCTACTAACTACAATTGCGGCGGTTCCACCAACTACAAACATTCAACCAACTACAACTACAGCTACAACTGTTACACCAACTACAACTGGCGTACCAAAGAAACCTAAGGATGTTCTAAAAAAAATAACCACGCCTGCTATAACAACATCATCAGAATCGCTAATCTCAAAAATTATTCCTTTTAAGACTGATACTTCCCCAACTGATACGAAAGTAAAGTATACGGAAAAGAAGTCTCCAGTCAAGACATCTGCCAGTTCACCAGAATCTGTTCCAGAAAAGAAGAAAGGCACAAATAGAGTACATATCGTGGTTATCGGAATTTCCTGTGCTCTACTCATATTTGTAATCGCGATTCTAATTATTGTCATATACCATCGACGGAAGATGGCTAGTAGAAGGCACCGCCATTTGGAGTTAGTTAACGGTCAAGATAATGGTGTTAAGTTGAATCGCCTTCAGCCCCGAGATTCCACTTCGGCGAATACACCCTTCATTGACACAAGTAGCTGGGCATATATTGACGAGAAAAATTAAAGGTGCACATTTAATTTAAAATATTCTCTTGTATTTTATTTATAAAATATTGTAATATTGTAATATTGTAACTATGTAAGTAGTACATAATATTATACATGTTGTATTTGATTATTTTTTACATATAATTACAACGGAAGTTGTTCCCGTTTCACTCTATTCCTATTTGTGCAGTAAAAACAGCCATTCATATTGCAAATATTACTTTTAGCTTTATTTCAACTCCCAAAAATGTATCGATTTTGAAAGTTGAAAAGCACTTTATCCTTAATCTATGATTATTTGTGTTTGACCTTGATATTTGATATATTTATAATAATTATCGCATATAAACATATGTATATGTATTATCAATACTTTTAAAGATGTACAGTAAACAAACTATTATTTGTGTCTTTATTTAACAGCTCACCTGTCCCTATACAGTTATAGAATCTGTAAATGTATCTCTATCAATATATATATACATATATATACAAGCGTATACAAGAACATATATATAATTACTATATTTCTTTATTTTAGCTAATTAAAATATGTAATTAATGATTTAATATTCTTATTCTTGACATTTTTTAATCAATATGATACGTGTCTTTGGGGAAAATATTAAAGGAAGAAAACTTAAATTTGAAGATTAAAATAAATGTTATTTTGCGATTTAAGAAAAATATTATTATATTAGACCGTTAATTTATGAAAAGTAAATTAAATCAATTTATTGCAAGTAAAACTAAAACATTTATTAATATTTATCTAATTGTAATATAAAACCTAATTAAATATCTCATTTTAAATATACGTTTATATTTTAAGAATATATTTGTAATTAGTACATTAAAGTATATTTTTTAGTATATGTACCTAACAAATTAATTATTACCATTTAGCAATTTACTACTTCAACCATGTTACGCTGGTTTAAATGAGTAAAACATAGAATACTATTGTTGTTGTTATTATTTTCCGTGAAAAACTAGTCCTTGTTAAACTACATACATTAATCCAAGTGTCAAAACTTTTATGTATGTATTAACATTCTAAGTGCTAATAAAAAAAGTATATTTACATCAATTTCAATAATATTACACTATAGACTGCGGTAATATCGTAGAACTAGAGCACCAACGATTTACTTGAGAAGTGCTAGCAGATTTAGTCAATGCTAAGGAGAATAAGCTTATCTTTGAATGTTAATAAATCAGGCTATAGAATGCATTAAAAATCTCATGTTTGGCAGCATAATCGCCAGGAGCTAAGGAACAAAATGAACCTAAGTTGAACTTTAGAAAGGGTTTCTAGATATTTTTAAATGGGTCAATTCGATAAAAAAGTGTATTTTATTATTATTATCTAAACAAAAATGACAGCGTAGCGAAAATGAAAGCCAAGAAACAAACTCCTCAAAAGCAAAAAAAATTAAATTGATATTGATGATACGTAGTTAGTACAGCCATTGAAGAAATTGAAATAAAAATGCGCCAAGATTTAATTGTTACAATGCTTGATGTTTACTATAAGCAATATCTATATATTTAAATAGGAAAATTGATAAAATAAGATAACAAAAAATTCGTAGAAAATTCCTTGCAATGAAATATTTTTATAGAAGCAATGAAACTCGCATGAATGTACGGTTAATTAGTTGTCTTATATATGCTAGTTAATAAAAAAATAATACAATTTATACCATTGCTATGATTTTTTGTGAATATTTTCCTTTTCTTTTTGTGAATTTTCCAGTTTACATATATACGGATTTTACTCTATGATCTATATGTTTATAATGCATTTTTAGCAGCAAGCATTTCAATTTTAAGTATTTCAATGGGTAGAAAATATGTAGTACCTGCCTTATTTTCTTAATTGAAAGTATTTTAAGATAAAATATAGATTTTAAAGTATCACAAATATTTTGAAAAATATAATTACATAGTTACATATAAATCGAAAACTATTAGAAATTCAGGGGTATTATTTTTAAAGCATTATTTTACAAAACTTTACAATAGCAAATTTATAGTAGTCAACTACGTACAATAATCAAGGTAGATGGACATTTTTATGTCAATTATCTGTAATCCTTAAATTCTATGGATCATCGATATAGAGTAAGTAATTCATGATAAACTAGAGCTTCGATTTTTATTGATTATGTATGCAGTTTAATGCTACTATTCAGCTACCCAAAAGCTTTTGCAAAATATTGTTTTGAAGATTCACAGCAATTAAATCGTATATGTAGTAAAATAGTTTTAGATACACAGGAAATAAATTATTTAAAACAGACAGTCAGTAAGATTTGAATTAATACATATATATATATATATAAATATTTGCTCTTAATTTAACTTAATCAAAATATTTAATACTACTTTTTCGCTACACATTTACATCAAATTTATTAAAATAAAACGATTTTTTATTCACTGTAATTTACAGTGCAATATTATTGAAATCCGAGGACAACAGAATTGTTTTAATTCATTAATTTAAAAACAAAAAATCATACAATATACATTATTTATACTATATATTACTTAGAAGTACTATAATAATAGATTTAATTTAGTTGTCCGCGTTGAAATCAATAAAATTCCAAAATTCAATCTATTGTTACTCAATAAAAAAAACGACAGCGTGGCAAAAATGAAAGCCAAGAAATGAGCTCCTCAAAAACAAAAAGTTAAAATGATATTGATGATATGAAGTACAACTATTAAAGAAATTGATACAAACATTGTTTAGTCGTTTACTATATATAATATGCATAATGAACAAGTAACATAATATATATCCAAACTGCAAAATTAATAAAAATGTGAGAAAATAAGTTTAATAAACCACATGGCATTGGTATAAATTGTATTAAAATTAAATTTATAATTTTGCTTATTATAAAATAACAAAACATGCATTAATGTGGGTTTCATTGCTTCTGTAAAAATGTTCCATTGCCAAGAATTGTTTCTAAACATTTTATTCTTATATTTTAATGAATTTTGTAGTTTGGATAATACATATTATTATGTTACTTGTTTATCTATATATGCATATTAAACAGTAAACGTTGAAACAATTAAATCTTGATGCCCTTTTTATATAAATTCCTTTTAAATGGCTGTACTTCATATCATTAATATAATTTTAGATTTTTGCTTTTGAAAAGCTCGTTTATTGGCTTTCATTTTTGCGACGCTGACGTTTTGTTTGGATAATAATAATAATAATAATAATAAATGTTTAATCAAAATTGACCCTTTTTAAAAGCTCATCTTAGGTGAATTTTGTTCCTTGGCGCTTTGCGATTACGCTGATACCACAAAAAAGCGTTTTAATGCATTCTAGCCTAATTTATTAGTGGTCAAAGATAGTACTATTCTCCTTAACATTAATGACTAGAGCCAAAGAATATAGAGCTAGCGACAAGAACCCTCACTCCTTGCTTGAAGCGCTTTAAAAGTGACCGGGACAATTCGAATGTTTTGGAGGCATCCGCAACGAGAACAACGCAATTGTTTTAATACATTGAATTTATATGCTTTATTATGCTTTCTATTATTACGTTGTTCGCGATCCGCAATTGTTGTGTTCCAGAATGGTTTTGTGCGCAGCTCATAACTGCAAAAATTCGTCTAAAAATGTCTCAAAATCGATTCTTCTCGGTTCTAATCTGGGTTTCTTTTCTTTTCCTAATCCGTAAAAGGAAAAAGATGCAAAGACTGCAAAGACTGCTTTGTACGTTTTTTTAATATACATAATTATAATTATAATTATATCCATAGATTAGCGGGGTTAGCCTTAGTTGGTTTTTAATTTAAATTATTCTTTTGTAACTAAAATATAGATTTGATTTTTACATTTTCAAATATATTTTTATTTTCAGATTTGAGTTACAATAATAATGGAGTTACAGTAATTTAAAAAAAACTTTTTAATTTAAGATTTTTTAGTTACAGACAGTACAATAGGTGAGTCAGGTGTGAAAATACCCCAAAAATTCCCAAAAAACAGCTAACAATAATAACATTATATGCGTCTAACTAATAGTAATAATAATATAATTAATTTTAATTTTAAAATGGTGTATAAATTGATTTCTGATCATTTCCACAAGTTGTTATAATTAACTTTTCAAACATTTGGTCCCATAGCATAAGCAACATCTCTAAAGTATATAAAAACTATATAAAAATGTAGTACATATATGTATATTGGTGTTGTAAAGATACAATTATATTTTTGTGCACATAGTAATTATAGTTTATAATCTAAGATTCTAGTTTTTGAAAAGTAATTCATATTTATAGTCGTTCATAAATATATACTTTACATAGAAAACTACTGCCAACTGATACTGAGTTAGTAGTATATAAATTTGATCGTCAACCTTTTTTTAGAGTGAGGGTTCTTGTCGCTCGCTCTATATTCTTTGACTAGAGCTGTTAGCATCTCTCAAGGTAATTGCTGACGCTCTTGTTGACTAATCGTCTTATTAATGATTCTATCTAATAGAAATAGAAATTGTTTTATCGTTGTCTTCCCTAGAATTAGAATTTAATTAAATCGAATCGGTAGCAACCCCGGTGTCCTTTAAGTATGGGTCTACTCATAGAATGACATATTTTTCGTAATGCTTAATTATTGTTCAGCTTTTGGCTGTAATAATCGAGATCAAAATAATGCCGAAGTCTCATCATTTAATATGTAAGTATTTTATTAGCAAAACACCCCATTAAATCTATTAATTTTATTAATGTGTATGTTTTCGCGATTTAGCTTTTCTTTATATTATCAAAATTACTCGGACTAATTTTTTTCAATTTATATTTATATCTGTATGTATTTAAAAGTATATTTTGTATCATAATTTAAAAGTTTTCATTTAAAAAGCCAGTTGTTATAAAAGAGTAAAACGGAAATATTTGCGATTTCGATTATTTCAGTTGAAAATATAAGTTGTTGGAAAAAAATTAAGTTTATTATTAAAAAACATATTGTTTACAATAACAATAAACATAGTTTCTTAAATATACATGAATTACATTATTTAAAAATGAAAAATTGTTAGTAGAATATATAGAAATTGTTTATGGTTATTCTAATAAATTCCGTGTCTTAAAAATGTACCTAGTAAATTAATGATTTTTTCGGACACTATATTATTATTATCAAAACAGTATGTTACGTCCAAAAATTTAAGTAGTATTCAATTTAAAATACGTATATTATCAATTTTATCTTTACAAAAGTGTAACGTATAAACCAATTAAATTTGACCCCAAAATAGTTTAAATTTACGTTTGTTGCCATCAGTTTATTAGGCTTAGATTAACAATGTTTCCTCTAGATAATAGATAATTATCCGATCTCCATATGGTATATCTACAGAGTAAAGAATTTATATTAATTATCTGTGAATATTCCGAAAACTGTATTCATTATCATTGATAATTATTTTACTTTATATCCTATATATATATTGATTAATTTCTTTGATCCTTATTTAATGATATTGACTATCGATTAGTTTTCTTCGATAAACCCACGATAATCATCGATTTCAAGTATATTCATTCCAAAGTCATATTATATTGTTAGTAAAAGACATGTTAATCTGTTTGGGTTTTGGACAATAAGTGTTTTAATTCAGTTTAATTGAATTGTAGAGACGGTATGTCAGCTCGATTTGGAATAATTCTAATGAACTTAATTTATGTTATTAATAGTAAAGAAGAAGACCATTATGATCTCATAGAAATAATTCATGGAACTCAAGAGTACAACACCTCATGTTCGGGTGTTACATATTCAATAATAAGAGTGAATTCCACAAATACTGTGATAAGCAAAGCCAATGAAGTATGTGAAGGTAAAGAAATTAAAGACGGTATATTAGAATTCACGCTTTTTAGTTCCTTCTTTACTGAAGTAAGTGAAATACTTGCATTACAATTGTCATCCAACAATTATTTTTTATTAGTCAGTGCTGGTAAATTAATTACAAATCTTACCAGAATGTTTAAGTCAGATCCGTAATAATAATATTTTTATTATTAAATATTATATTTTCTCTTTCCATTAAAACATTTAAAATATTTTTACTACCTACTAGTTCTCAATGATAATTTGTTATATTTAATTTCTTAATTTTTAAAAGTTACTTTATACTTATATTTCAGACTAAGTAAGGCATATGTTAAAATATTGTTAACATATAAGCAATAATACGAAATTTTACTTCTTTTTTTATCTTAATCGAATTACTAAATATTCCTTTTTTTATTTGAAAAGCGTTTTCCTCATTTTGTTAAAAATAGCTCCTTTTACAACTAGGGCGATATTTTATATTATTTTATTATATAACAAGTACTATCCTAATTTAATAGATTAAAAAAACTTTTAACAATGTTAAAAGAACAATACGAAAAATATCTCGTAATATTTTAGTATATCTCAAAACTTATGTTCTGTAGTACTGACAATTTCAATCAGTAGTAGAAATATAGAATCATAATTTTTTTAAGGAATTTATACATACATGACTTTTATTTTAAATAAATATTCTATGAGTTATTATATACAATGCTATATAAATATACTTAGTTGTAAGACAGTCAAAACATATTTTAAAAAATCTTAATAATCATTTTTAATTCGTCAATGGCAAATTGTTTTCACTATTTATGATGATATTCTGTAAACTATTGACTTAAGTCTTTTGAGACTATAAGCACAGCACTCAATTAAAATTATAATATATGTATTTATTCTTTTATTATGGTATGATTTAATCTCTAAGTTTGTGTCTTATATTTATGACCCACTTTAGAATTTATACACATCTAAAATTACATGCTTCAGAAAGTATCACCAATATTTCAATTCAGAATATGAAAATTATATTTTTGAATGATTTATTAAAACGAAATAAATACAAAACGACAAAATGCACATTATGTGTATTAATTTTTATAATCAACTGAAATATTTAATTGGCATTCAATAACATTTAAAAATTTTTTTATAATAATTCGAATTTGACCATCTCGATTGCCGTAATTCTTTGAAAAATAACCTCGGAAGCGTAAATTATATACATGTACATGTACTACAAGTTACTTACAGGTTAAGGAATTTGTAACAAACAGTTAGTATAACCGAAAAATGAGCGTCGAAAAGTTAAGCTATTTATTGTGTTATAGAAAAGGTAGAACCACAGAAAATGATTCCTTGCAATGGACTTCACGATAGTAATAACTAATTAATGTGCTAAACTTTAGTATTCGTTTTGTTGGACAATTGAACAATATTTTCTAAAATAAGATGCCAATTAGTAACATTTGTCTTTCATAATGTTAATAGTAGAATTTCTCTTCAATTTAAAATGATATAAGTTACTGAAATTATCTAAATACAGATATACGATTCTAGTATTTTAAAAATTAATCAATAAGGAAATCCTTTTGATAACGTTTTAAAATTGTAACCAATTGTAACCTTTTTTACTTCTTTATTCCACGTGATAAAATTCGAATTTAGTACACCACTCCGAGCGGATGTCATTACACCATTCTGTCAAGGTTTGCATAGTTTGGAACTTACCTAGAGGGCTAGCACTATACGGTGAACAGCGAAATTATTACAATTGTGACATCACCTAAGTTGTCGGGGACCTTCTGGAAACCAGTGGTTGTTATAGCCCGAAGCGATATAGGAAAGATTTCAAGCCGCATCAAATATTCCGAGTGTGATCAGGATTCGAACCTGAGACCTGCGACAACTGCGCTATACAGGCTGTTTCTTCTCGTCATGTTGTTCACTGTGTCAATTTAAAATATTTCGAGGAAAAGTATAAAATATGTATTCTCTGTGGACTATTGAGGTAATTTTCTGTTTTCCCAACTTGATACTTCATTTGATGATTCACTTTCGCATTTTCATTACAATCTTAATGGATAAATGAATCATTTTCCCTTTCTAAATATATTTATATAGGTGTTTCTTGAGAAAAGGGCATTTACCTGTGGATCAGTTTGGTCCCTTTATACTTTAGAGGTCATGAGCGGAATTGTGTAACGTACGCTGTTTATCTTGGTGTAATAGTTGGAGTGGTTGCACTTTGATTTGGTTTCTACAGTAGCAATGATAATTATTCCTTTAGCAGCAAGCGTCAACGCATCAATGTCAACCGAAAGCTTCTTTTTTTCTAACGCTTCATAATCTCATTATTTGCTTTACTATTGATCTGCCGCATCGTCTAATATTTCTTACCATTTGAAAGAACATGTAAGATTATTGCAGTTCAATGTTATTTATTATATATTGATTTCTGTTTTTATCCCAATTATCTAAAAATGAAATTTGAAATATAAAATTCTGTGTTTTATCTTTGCATACTAGACCAGCACTTATTTAGATTATGGATGTGAATTAAGGAAAATTGATTTCATCCATATTAAAAATAAAAGCGATCATGATTTCAAGAAAAAGATAAAGTTTATTAAAAAAAACTTTAGATTATCTTACTTCAAAACAAGAATGAACTAACACACGGATTATTAATAACGTAATATTATGAACATAATTATTACCGAGAAATCTGGATAACATTATTTCTTTAGAATGATATGGATTTTTGGACATGTACATATTTGGACTAGTTTTCTTTGAATTATTTACTTTGGGATTATGCTACACTAAAGTTTACAATATGTCGAGCGATCTGAAAACTGATTTATGCAACAATAGTGTGATATATGTGATTTTCAAGTGGGACAGTAACTCCGAGAGTAAAAATATATCTGGTGCCCAAGAGTTCTGTCGGAATCTCCAGTATATACTAATTGACATGCGATATATGGTTGATATGTACTACTGCGTAAGTAAGGATGTTACGCCTTCTTCGCTAATCACTTTCACTAGCGTTTAGTGAGTTCATTATAGCACAGCTAAATACTATTAAAAACAAAATTAATGCGACTTTAAGATAACATTATTTAAAGAACTTATAAAATGGTACTTTAATCATACTACTGACGTATATTACTAACGCTATTTCGACCTTGTAAGTTCCTATGACTAGCACACCCCTCGTACAATAGTAGTATATCACCAAATCAATGCAAATATAGCTTATGAAGTAAGCTACATTCACACATACTCTGCCTAAAGACCAAATTGAAGTTAAAAAACAATCTAAACAACTGAATCTCTAGTTAACAATAGAAGCCGTTACAGCAGACTGGCTTAGATGTAATATACTATTATATTATAACTATGTATATTAATTATTCATATAAAAAGAAGAAACACAGGAAAAGTTATATAATTATTAATATTAAAGAACAATAATAAATAGATGATTATACACAAATTACTAGAATACAAGCAGTACAAGAAAAGCTGGACAGCAAACGCTGTTTTGACCTTATTAGATCTTATCAGTGGCCCATAGTGAAATGTTCATCTTGCAACACAAGCGTTGAATGGGCGTTTAGTTCACTAGTTGTGTTGATGTCTAGTTTTGGTTTCAGCAGCTAAACTACATAACTCTAACGCGTTTAGTTTTTGTATTTGCGTGATATAATTGGTTAATATTGTTTATAGGAATTTTGCACAATTTAAACATACCAATATTATTTTTGAATTGCATACAATCACATGCGCGACCAAAAACAACTACTAATACTTGTTATTTTCTAAAAACGAAACTATAGACATCATTATTATTGTGCATCATTGACTAAGCTGCCAAGGTTAATTATAAGTAACAAAATATAACAATTAGTGAGTCCTGTTTTGCATTGGATAAAATTAAATTCCGTTAATTTTCTTTTCTTTATGTCATCTAGGCTAAATAAATTAATTCGACGTTGCTGAGTGCTTCATACTGAAGTACATGTCTCTAACATTTCACAAATAATGTAAATCCTAAAAATATATATATATTTAATTAATACAATAATTAACATGGATAGTGCTGCGGAATACAATGAAAAAAATAACAATATTTTACTTCTGTACTACAATTCGCCAGTATAGGAATATTTTAATGATAATGAAAAAATAAATTATATACATATATATATTGTTTTGTTTTTAATATATTTTAAATTCAAATAAGGTACTAAAGTGTATAAAAGGACTGGATTTCGCTAGAAATGTGTTTTTATAATATTCCCTTCTTGTAAACTCCATTTTATTATCATTGTAAACAGTATATTTGTTTTGCGTTCAAACTTGATGTCTACTATATAAACTTTAATGCAAGTTTTTATACAATTTGTAATTTAAAACTAAAAGTAAGTTAATCCTAATCTATAAAATATTTTACACTAAAAGTAGTGAAATATTGCTATTAAGCAGAGATTTCTCGACATATACGAGTATACTCAACACAATATTATTGTACATACGAGTATGTTTAAAAATATATTTGAATTATTCAATTATATTCAACAAAGTCAAAACACTTAATTAAAATGTGGTACAATGAATTTATTTTCGTAAAAATCCGTATAATTAATTACTGAGAAAGAAAACTGTTGATATTGAGAGTACCATATCAATATAATAATTTTAACCTCAGTTATATTTTAAATAATAGCCTTAAAGTGGAACAGATCAATATTTATCTATGCATATATGTATACTATCTATTTGCTTTACCACATAAACATAATTTGGCTATCTCAAACAATAGCGTAATATTTTGATGGAGTATTTTTATTGTCAAAAATATTAATCCTTTCAGATTTTTAATAGCCATGACAAGCAAATAGTATATAGGTATATATAGCTATATTTTGAAATTATATATGTTAACCACAATCACAAAATTCACAATATTTTAAATAAAATTAGTTTAGATTGTTGATCTATGTATATATACTCGTATTGATTAATTTTTATTGTTTATATCAATAAAAGTATACCTTACTTTATACTTGGATTTAAAATCAATAATCCTTTACGCATAACTTTTATTTTATTTCAGCTGAATAAACAGACTAAGCATGCAAAAGAAGAGACACTAAAATCACTCAAATTCCCAATACGAATAACAAACGAGAGCTTTCTCTCGGCCCAATTGACCTACAATGTATATAGCAAGACCTACATAGTCAACATTAATAATACCAAGGGTGGGGACAAACTGTCTAACAACATCGTTTGCCTCACCTGCATTCCCAACTACACCGAGAAGGAGGATCGGGTCGATAACAGGGGCTCCTTCCTTAACTTTAAGGTCCTCTCCTACATTACACTGGCACTGTGCGGTCTTTGTCTCACGCTCTTCCTTTCCAATGTCTTCTTCATCGTCTTCCGCGTGAAGAGCAAGTACCTCCAGAGCAAGGGCGGCCACTCTATGTACTACCCGCGGCTCTCCTCGCCCGGGTCACGAGAGCCGCATCAGCAGATCCAGGTCCCAGATGGAGGTGGTGGTGGTGGCGGTGGTGGCGGTGCTGGTGGCGGTGGTGGCAAAGGCGGCAGGGGCGGTGGGGGAGCCGGGGGTCTACACCCGATTGGAGGCAAGCCTATGAACATCCAGGAGTACTTTGAGACCAACAAGAAGATGCCGAGACGAGGAAAAATGGAGACACCGATGTCCTTGATGGAAAATCGAACCTCACTGGATGTCTCGCATGGCCCGTTGGTGAGTTGCATGCCTGATGCTCCTGCGTTTCTGTCAACCATACCACCAAACAAGAAAACACTTTTTAAGAAGAAGACACTGAGCAGCAGTTCATCGAGTTAACTGCAGGTAAACATGATCTCAACCTCCGCTCAATGCACATGCCCGATCAACTTATGGGGTTTAATTACGCGAATGATATCTTTATACATAATCCATAATTGCGCATAATAAATCGTATTTATTATCCTTAACTATTCATATTCTAATGGGTACATAACTGCATACTACACTATATAAATATATACATATTATAACAGCATAATGCATGGCTACATAAAAACTGTATCTACTTTTATATATATTTTATATAAGCCGTAACCACTGTACCGGTATCAAATATTAAACATAATGTTATCTACGTTGATACAATGTATTTCAGTTAAGATAATTATGGTATTGAATAAACCTATTGAATATTTTTTATTTGGTCTATTCTTTTCAGATTTACTTCAAAAATGTATACTTCATAATGGGCTGGGTTTTTTTAAATTATTATCCTCATACAATAAATATTGTCCGAAATAAAGTTATACGTGGGTAATTATATTTATTTATTTTATGCGCAACTATATGATTGATTAATAAATTATACCAATATTATTGAAGTAATAGGATAAGGTTCAAGTGTTTGTTATCCTAATGTACATATATGATAAAACTTTATGTAATATATTTCTATATTTTTTAAATCCACTAATTCAGAATGAATTTTTAGTCATTATTTCTTACAATTTTAACTAAATTCATAAAATACGATTTAATAATCGACAAACTATTCATATAAATTTGATTCGTATTTCACCGGAATCATCTAGTAAATTTTTTTTAAATCTAGTAAAAAATATAGGCTTAATAATTTGGTGACTTAGGGGAACTATAGACTCATAAACCCAAGTTTATATATGTAGATATATATACAAAGTAAAATTGAATAAATGTTTCAACAAAGTGTTATTTATAAACAAGCAAAAGCAAATATATTATATGCTTCATACAAGAGCCTGTTACGCAATTTGGTAATATCTACACCGGAATAATTGTTTTATACAATTATGCTATATTATATGCTTCTGAAAGAATGACAGTTTTTGAGATATCCATAACAAGTTATAAACTGTTTTTCTCTTGAGAAGACTACATTTTATTTCTGGGGTCTGTACAACGAACAAACTTATATTTTACAATAATTTTTCAAATAAAATAATAATTATTTTTTTTAATAATATTTATATAATTTTGTGACATACAAATACACATTAAACCATATATATATATATGTGGTGATGGTATAATCAAATTTGGTTTTAAAGAATTCCAAAATGTAGACTTAAGACAATCGAATGTAATTGTGGTATGGCATTCAAACGTAATATGTCGTGTCATGTCTGGGTAACACCAAATAGTCGTATTAAAAAAGTTGTATTCAAAATAGACGTAAATTAAAAAGTCGCTAATAATTAGTCGTAAACAAAAACTTGTATTTAAAAAGTTTTCATCATTTAAAAAAATTAAAATTCGTCATTTAAAACGTCGTAGGCATAACTTATTTATCGGCATAATGTAACATTTTGAATTTTTCCTTCCGTATTACTATTTCATGTACCTATACACTAATACATTCATATGTTAACTAATTAAATCGATTTACGTAGTAGTCAATATGTTAAGTAGTCTCAATTGGTATCCACAATGAGTTATTTGGTATTATATTATGTCAACTCTCTCAGTTAAGCGTTGAAGCAAAAATAGACAATATTATTAGTATAATTGAATGTGTCTTTGATATAAAATACATTATTATAAATAACATTCACTACACCCATTTAAACGTGTATAACTCTTTAATAATTACATACGGTTTTTGAAATATTACTTAATTCTTTACATCTATTCCTTTAATACAATTTTCAATTATACGACTAATTTATATACGACTAATTTTTTACGACTTTTCTTATGATTTTATTTTACGACTTTTCCTTTACGATTTTTCTTTTGCGTCTTTTTGAATACGACTAAATTCTGTATGACTTTTCACACCCAACCCGTCATGTCATGTTATAGAAATATTAATTGTATTATACAGGAAAATCTACAGAATGATATGGTAGAGTTCCCTGTTTATACTATTAATGATATGCATAATATCGAAAAATGAATTTTATTATGTATGTTATATTTTATAAATTTTTTTCAGGTTAAGTTAAGAATCTATATTATATAATCCTGTGTTATATAATACGAGTATATATATTATATATATAAAATATATATAATTTTTGTAAACGTTTAATTATATTGTAATGTAATATATAATATATAATTATAAGTAAATGCAAGATGATTTATAATTCCCTTTAATAAATATATAAAGGCATAATAGTAAGTAATACAGTGATGCATAGTTATGTTCAAGGAAGTTGATGGGGTAGACTAGGACACCCAAAATGAAGGTGGATCGATGACACCAGGGAATGGATCGGCGGAAGTATCATTGAATGTGTGAGGGAAGCGAGAGAAAGGGTATTATGGAAGAAATGAGTAATGTTATCAATGTACCCCAACCGCCAACAGGCTTGTGGAGTGACCTAACTTGACCTGACATGACCTGAGAAGTACCTAATACGTAATATGGGTTAAAATATATTGGAAATTCGCTGTTTACATTTAAATAAGTTAAAACTAATAAAATATAACATTTTCCAACTTATAATTAAAATTCAGTGTTCCGCAACCTTTTCTTCTTTGCCGGCCACAAAATAAATATTTTTAACCTAATCGGCCAACCCAAATACAAATAAAAAATTAATGCTCAAATCAAGAAAACTTCCCATTATTTTACACAGCAATATTTCAAAATTTAATATACGAAATTATATTCAGCGAAAAAACTGTCTAAGTAATCGATACTCCACTCTGGGTCTCTCTTCTCTGTCTAGTATTTATTTATTTAGTATCTACGCCAAGAACAATTATCAGAGTAAACGGCCAGATTTTGTAGCGATATCAGAGCAATTGGCCAAAATTTAGCGATTTTCCCAACTAGCCAATCGGCCACATAAATTGATGAATCGGCCAAGCTTGGCCGAAAAAAGGGAGGTTGAGGAACAAGTTTTAAATGAATATATGTACACCTACTTTATTTGTGTGTATAAATTATATATATTGTAAAAAATGAAATTAGGATCTATATACTTGATTGCCATGTAAAAATTGCATTTGGCTGACTTATATCCGAAGTTGAATGCTTAATTATCGCAAAAATCCCTTTATTCATATTTTATTGCTGCAACACCGCGTTTGCATGCCATAACACCCCACCTGGCATGCCATAACACCCCACCTTGCTGCCTTAAATCCATATTTGACTTAGCAGTCTACATGGCACTATTTATCGCACCATCTATTAATTTTGTTTGAATCAAATAAATGTGTACTTATTAAAAAATGTTATAGAAGGATCATAATATTTTCGTAAATAACCATTACCTATTTGAATTAAGTAGAAGAGTCAAAATGTTTCATTTTAATTTATTTTAAATAGTATTTTTATAATACTCATTAGTAGTAAAGTGACAAACCAGCATGAAAATGTGATAAAATGAAGACAAAGAAATTAAAAATGTCTTGATTTCATCTGTGTAATTATTTTTTGTTTTATACATCTCAAAATAATCAAAATTATATAATTATTTATTATATACAGAACACAATTAAATCTATCACTAAATAAAACTTAAATGTACAATTATTATAACACATTAATAATACAAAAAAAGTACTCACAATTACAGTCATTTAATTGGTAGTTTCATGAGACCAATGAAAAGCTAGATATATGTATATCATATAATTTTGATAAGCAACATACTGAGGATAAAAACGCAAGTAAGGTTAATTGCAGATATAGGTATAAAGCGTTCTATAATTTAAATCTCGTCTGTGACTTTATAAATCTTTGAATTAAATATACTTATCGAACAAAAACAATTATTTCTGTGAAAAATTTCCTCTCTATAACTAACTGTTTTATTACTCAGACCAGTACCTATTGGTTAGTGCTGATTTGTGATAATTATATTATATACTGAAATTCACGAAGATCTAATTCAACGTTAATTTCACGCGCCTTAAGAACAACTTATTATTATTATAAAATTATTCCAACTCTAGCAAGACATTCATAATTTATCAATAATGCCACATTCCACCACCTATAAATTTGGACGATCATGTGGATCGGTGCTGTTTGTGGCTATAATTGTCAGCTTGATGGTAACTACCGGTCGCTCCCAACAGCAAGATGAAGACAGTCTCGTGGATTTCACAATCCCGAGCAAGAACTCCATCGCCAGGTTGGGTTGTCAGCGGAGATATGTGGTTCGTAAGCTCATTGCTGAGATAAAACCCAGGTGTTTCAGGAGAAATTTTCGTCTGGGCCGACTTGAAGATCTACAAGAATTTTTCATTGGGGTATGTTAATTTACTTATTTTTAAAAGCTATGTCCTGTTATCTACTATAAGACATTTGTAGAAGTTGCAGAGGGTAGCTCTACAATCAGTTATATAAAACATTAAAATATAATCTGCGTTCCAAAAGGAATGGCGGAATAAATCTTTTTACAGTACTCTTGAAATAATTAAAGGCAGTTTAGACAGTTATACATGACAGTTATATAAATTATATATATAGATATATAGTACATATGTTGGTGGCTTACCCCGTTAAAAATTATAATATACTATATACGGTAAATGACATGCACACAGTCTTTGCAGATATATAATATAATATATAAATCTTAATTAATTAGTTGCCTTATCGATTGAAACTAATTTATCAACAATTAGCTCAATCTGCAGTGCAAATTAGTTTGTCAAGGCCAACAAAGCTCAAGATTTTAATAAGCTGATTTGAATTATTGTAATACATTTCATATAACAGTCATAACAGTACAATATTATGTGTATTTTGTTTCATTATATGGGAGTGGTTATAACGTACATATTAGAATTAATATTATTATAACAACGAATTGTAGATAAATTTTAGGATAGTACTTTTAAAATTAATAACATTAATTTATAATAAAAATCGGTTTTAATTTACTCTAGTCTACGTTTGAATTCATAAAGGCCTAGTCATAGAGTAGTTAGGGTACACTACTTACTCTATGGGCCTAGTCATACGTTTGCTTCAAAAAAAAAGGGGGGGGGGGGGTGAGGGGTTGAGGGGAGTTCTGAGATCCTTCCCTGTTCGGGGATCTTTAGAACTTCCCAGTGCACACACAACGTCACAGAATTTATATTTAGTTACAAACATCTATCAATGTTTAATTATTTCATTCTATTATTGTCTAAGATATTGCATGGTTATTATAGCCTTGTGTCTTAATTTATATCATTAAATACGCCCCTTTGTTGATAGGATCAATTTTTATTGCAATTAATGTTAAATAACAAAAATATTAATTAACTAATCTTGTAGAGGACTTTCTTGAGAAACATATAAAATATAGATATTTAATAGAATTATTTAATTAATTTAGCATACATGTTTTATCTGACTCAAATAAAAAACTAAATTCTTCGAAATGTAAACATTATAATATATACCTATATATACATATTATTTAATAATATCATGTACGCTTTTCTGTATTAGTCGCTCGTGTTTTTACTCGAAATTTGTTTTATTTTTTAATCATTATTTATATTAATATATTCTTTCTACAATATAATTAATATAGCCTCATGGCATCTATATTTTGCCGTCCAATTTAATAATGATCTATAGAGCATATTTAGTATCCATATTATTCGGTTAGTATAAACCTTCAAAGAACAGCCAGACACAGATTTCTTTCGTGTGGGTGTCAGTGTGGGGATGAACCGATGTCACAAAGACTCCCACATGAGTGCATGGCAGAGTTCCTCCCTAAGGCCCCACTGAGCTGAACCATCATAACCCAATTGCCTAACCCTTACCGGCAATTTTTTTAAGTCATTGTGTCTCATGGAAATCAATCATCTTGTACTTTTGTCCTTTATACTATCCTAATGCAAGAGAGCTATTGAATACAATACTATGAGTAAAGTTTGACCTCTACTTATATGGGCGGATGTGATAATCCAGGACAAAGCTAGTGTATTATGGTGGTAATGACTAATAAATATACGCGGGATACCCGTCTTAGTTTTCAACTATATAGATTTAATTTAATTTTGATGTGGTATCATCAGTGTACTTTAAAACTGGTCGGTCTTTATATGGCTGAAAGCAATTATACCAGACGTGGTGATTTAGCTCTGCTGTGCATATGCTACTATCATATATTATATGCTAACTATAATATAATATATGTACATAAGGAGTTGGATGAAATTATAAAAATTGATGCCTTTTATTTCAAGCATATAATGATAGTGTTATGTATATTCTCCTATTTTATAATAGGATTCATGAATAACAAATATCTCCCTATTTTATATATTATTTATGCGAAATTACCTATTCTGTTGAATAAGCTATTTCAGTATAAAATTAAATTAAATTAGTAAAATAATATATATAAACAAAATATATTCATAATATTTTGCTTTCATCAACTTTCGTAATATTCAACAATATGATTAATATAGATTGACATATTTTGTTTAATTTGCAATATATTTCATCAATGTTTCATGTTCTATTGTAATTGTTCAATTTATTATAACTGTTATAATTAATCCAAGCTGTCATCCAAGATGATTATTCAATTTATTTATCAACAATTAATTTAATATATCGTTATATGTTACACTGCTTAGTACGTTTAATTTAAAAACTTTCTAAACTTGTTATATTTTAAAATTCTATATCTGGCATGATTTAATAATTTGTAGTATTTTCCAGTTTCCAAAATACATAAAATTGTGAACTGACTTTAAAAAAGTTTTACATGATTTACGAACAAAACAATATTGATTAATATGCTTGTTTGATATTCTGTGTATATATATAAACAAAAAACGTATTAAAAGGAAATGAAAAATCCGAAAAACATGGATAAGAATTACATCAAACAGGCGAAAAATCTGAAAACTGTAGTTTGGAATATGTCAGCTATGTATAACAAACCTATAATGCTTTATAAAATTAATATACTGTTCTTATAGGAACACTCTTTTCTGTACCGTAATGCAAGTCAAAGTAGTTTACATATATAGGTGGTCATAAATATTTTATAAATTTTATACAAAACATACGATCTATCGATTGTTTTTTTTGAGAAAGGAAGTCATTTGATAAAATGAATGTTAACTTTTAATGTACGAATAAAATAAAATCAACTATTAACTTCTTTTTTAACTAGTTACTTTCTAATACTAGTAATTTGTTTAATAACTAACTTAAAAAAAACAACTATAGTTAGAATTAAATGACCTATCATATTATCGACGCCTTTAGCTACACTTTATAGTCTCTTACTCAAAACACTTAAAACTCTAAATTTACAAATAAATATTAAATTGATATTCATAATTTAACTTTTTTTGTAGGTTTCTACGTAACCGAAACATAATAATAAATAATTAAATAACGCGTATTTTACACAGTAATAATAGACAGAGTTTCACGTTGTAAATTTTATAGACTGAAAACCGTTTTATTTCAGTAAAATTTATATAAATTGGGTGTCTCTAAAGTAGAATAAACTATTGATTTTAAATTATTTTCAAGACTCACGACTATTGACAAATTATTATAATGACAGTTACAATATATTACATTTATGTCTTAGACTGTTTTTATTAAGTATACTGTTTTATGGAAATTAAACTTTAACCCTATCTGAACCGGGGTCTTTTTCGCTTCCCAGAACTGGGGGGGGGGCTGGAAAAAATCCCCCCTCCAAAACCACACTTCTCATAGGTATAACGTCCTATAAATTTGTATGGAAATAGACCAATATGTTATCTAAGTTTCTCATGAAAAAATTTTAAT